>PVHX01005660.1:0-109650 GCA_004024805.1 Geosciurus inauris | reverse complement strand
GATTCCCAGCACCACATATAAATAAATGACTGAAATAAAGGTCCATCAACATCTAAAAAAATATTTTTTAAAAAAGACAGGCACAGGGCTGGGATTGTAGCTCAGCGGTGGAGCACTTGCCTCGCATGCGTGAGGCCCTGGGTTCGATCCTCAGCACCACATACAAAGCAATAAAATAAAGACATTGTGTCCATCTACAACTAAAAAAATATTAAAAAAAAAAAGACAGGCACAAAGATGATAACTATTCAGATCAATCCTGTCCAATTCAAGAGACTTGTACTGAGGGTCAGTTGTATGCCAAGCACAGAGTAAATGGTGGTGTGCTCTCAGAATCTCACAGAAGACAGAGATGTGAATTTTGAATGGCCTTAATACAGTGTGACAAATGGTAAAAATAAAATAGACATAAAGTATTCAGAGACCACAGATGACTAGCAATTAATTCTTAAGGGCATTACAGAGAGAAGGAACAGCAATGTAAATCCATTGGGGCGTGAAAGAGGATACTATGCATAATTCAGCATATCCTTATGCATAGTAATAGCTTGTTTAAGTGCAGAGATATATAGTTTACAAATTAATTTCACATCTGTTAGCTTTTTTAAACTTCCTAACAACCCTGATAGGCTGTTTTACCTCTACTGCATGGTTGACTCACAGATGCAAAATGAGGACCTTCTTTTTATAGAGGAATATGACTCAACTCTGGGTTGGTAAGCCCTTGTTCAGTGACTTTTGTAAGATCAAACCACCACACAGGTGAAAAAGATATTTACAGAAGGGAATACAGTAAAGCAGATGAGCTAGAACGCTTAAGCTGAGAGAGATGCCAGATAATGAAGTTTCAGGTTAATTTAGAATTTCTTTTCTATGTCAGGTCTCACTGTGTTGCCCAATCAGACTTCAAATTCCTGGGTTCAAGTGATACTCCTCCTGCCTTAGCCCCTTGAGTAGCTGAGACAAGATTTAAAAAAAAAAAAAAAAAAAAAACATTTAGTCAATTCAGAAGATCTGTGTTGGGGGTACTTTAAAATTAGTCAACAAGTAAACAGCATGGAAACAAGAACAAAATTGAGAATTGCTATGCATTAGAGAAGTTTGGATTCTGATTCAAATAAAAACAACTATAAGAAAGACTATTGGTATAATCAGGAAGCACCGAATGCAAACTGGGTATTAGATCCTTTTAAGGAATTTTTTTTTATTTTGTTGGTTGTGATGATGATTTGTAGTGATACATGTTTTCTAAAAAAGAAATCTTTACCTAAAAGAGATATTCACTAAAATATTTGAATGAAATAAATACATGATATTTGATATGTTTTAAATAGCAAAATGAACATAAAGGAAGAGGAGTAATGGAACAGAATGGCGGAGTACTGCCAATTACATTGAAGCTGGTCGATAGCTACATGGAGAATCATTACCCTAATTCACTCTAAATTGGTACATATTGAAATTTTCCATAACAGTTTTTTATTTCATGTTGGCATCCATCTCGAATTTTTTAAAGCACAACGTCAGGCCAAACCACTGATCTATAAGCTGAATTATGTCCCTGTAATGACTATTTGCCACTGTACAAAGAGAAGTTTAGGCTTGAGATAATCCAAGCTCATCCTCTAGAAGTTAATTGCTAAGTTTTTTGTATTTCAGGAAACCCTTCTCTTTGTTCTCTCTGTGTGGGGAGGGTGCCTCTTTCCCTTAAAACTATAATGTCGGGCTGGGATTGTGGCTCAGTGGTAGAGCATTTGCCTCGCATGCATGAGGCACTGGGTTCTATCCTCAGCACCACATAAAAACAAATAAAATAAAGATATTGTATTCATCTACAACTAAAAAAAACATTAAAAAAATTCTAATCAACTGTTTTCCAGTAAGGTGGACTTTGTTTTGGAATTTTGCTCTGTTTAGTTTGGAAGGAAAATGTGATAATGGCCTTATCAGTTTTTTGGTTCCCTGACTGAAATATTTCAGTCTAATATAATCACACTAAAGTCAGGCAGATTCAGCCACACCATCATCTCCCCACTGCAAGACAATTCTCTCAACATCGGCTATTATTTAGCACATATTAGGCAAAAACTTTAAATAAGAGTCTCATTTGATTCTCACAAGAAGCTTTTAAAGCAGCTCAGGAAGATAAGGAGAATCTCAAGTTCAAAGTCAGCCTTGGCAACTTGGTGAGACCCTGTCTCAAAATTAAAAAATAAATAAAACTGGGCATGTGAATTAGTGGTAGAGTACTCCTGGGTTCAACGACCAGTACCACAAGGAAAGATAAAAAGAACATTATGAGTCAGTACGTTCATTATTCTCATTTTACAATGAAGGAAACTAAGTCTCAGAGTAGGGAAGTAACCTGACCAAGGTCACATGGTCATGAAGTTGAGAAACAGGGTGATGAATCCAGGTTTGTCAGACTATATATATAAGCTCTTATTCACTATGGGATACTGGTTCTTTCCCTTCCCTTTAGTCACTTGTTCATTCCATACAAGTTTACTTAACTTCGACTCTGTGCCAGGCACTAGGAGCATAAGGATGAATGAGACATCATCTTGTCCTTGAGAAATGCTTAGCAAAGGATGTAACATTCGAGTTGGTCTTAAAGCATGAATAGGAACTTTCCAAAAGACTCATTACAGATGTATTCCTAGCAGAGGAAAGAATATCTGCAAAGACACAGAGCTGGGAAAGGTAGGGTATGTTCAGAGTTTGGGTAGATAGTGTGGCCAGAGCAGAATGGATACTGGCAAGGTACAGCAGCAGTTATATTGTCATTCAACCAGCATAAACTTATGGGGAGCCAAAAGTGGAATAGGCATTGTGTTAAACCTCAAGGAACTCAGAATCGGTGTTGTTCTCTACCAGTAAGAAAGTTGAAACTATCCGTAAAGTATCTGTGGAAGAAGCAAATGCTAAGCAAATTTTAGTCTAGTAGTTAGATTGCAGATGACTTCCTATTTATTTCAGGTCTGAGAAAATCAGTTGAAGGCTTCTTCTACAAAAGTGCAAAAACAAGTATTCCCCCTCAAAAATTATTTGTATTTCAGGAATGGAAGATATTGTATATTTTTATCCTCTTCCCTTTGAAATATGTTGTTTAAATATCAGGCGTGCCACAGCAATGAAAGTACTATAGTGATACATGAATATTTATGAAAAATACAAAGAGGTGGTCATTTTAATTTTAAAAGGCCATACTTACAATTTATGTTATCTGCTGAAAAAATATTCTTCAAAGCAAGGTTCAAAGGAGAGGAAGAAAGGCTTAGTTTCAGAACATGTTCAAATACAGATCTAAAAGGATGAACATGTCCCAGATAATAAACATTTTTAAATAATGATGATGTCACATCTCGATAGAAAATGGGATACAGGCCTCTATTCCAACCAGCATGATACAATCAAGAGTACTGAGGAAGCCAGGCACAGTGGTGCATGCCTGTTATCACAGAGGCTTGGGAGGCTGAGGCTGGAGGATCACAAATTCAAAGCCAGCCTCAGCAAAGGCAAAGCGCTAAGCAATTCAGTGAGACTCTGTATCTAAATAAAATACAAATACAAAATAGGATTGGGGATGTGGCTCAGTGGTCGAGTGCCCCTGAGTTCAATCCCCAGTACCAAAAAAAAAAAAAAAAAAACTAAGGAAAGTCAAAGGATTGGAGATTTTATCTTAGTTTGTAGCCAAGTCAGTTAAAATTCTTGGATCTTTATTCCTAAGACTGAAAAGTAAAAAATGTCAACCATATTTTGTGAATCAATAAGCAGCATATTAATATATGTTTTGGTTGGTTTGGTGGCAAATGCCTGTAATCCCAACGGCTCAGGAGGCTAAGGTAAAACAATCACAAGTTCAAGGCCAGCCTCAACAATTTACTAAGGCCCTAAGCAACTTAGATCCTGTTTAAAAAAATAGATACATATTTTTTATATACTTATATATGTATACACACACACGCATATGGTATGGTTTGGCTCTGAAATGTCTCCAAAGCTCATGTTGAAGGCTTGGTCCCCATTGCAACAGTATTCAGAGGTGGTGCCTTTGGGAGGTGACTGGATTCTGAGTCAGTGGACTCACCCATTAATGGATTCATAACAATGGGCTTTTGGGTGGTGGTGGACACTTGAGGAGGTGGAGCTTGCTTGGAGGAAGTAGATTATTCCTCAGTGCCCATGAAGGGTATGCTTTGTTCCCAGTCCCTTCTCTCCTTCTCTTTTGCTTCCTAGCCACCATGAGGTGAGCAACATAGTTCCACTACATGCTCCTTGCCAAGTTGTTCTGTCTCACCACAGGCCCAGAAACAACAGAGCCAAGTGACCACGGACTAAACCCTCTGAAATCATAAATGAATCTTTCCTCCGTTAAGTTGATTTTCTGAGGTATTTTGTCACAGCAATTAAAAGCTGACTAACACAATATAGAATAATGATGTTTTTCTCCTGTGTGAATGAGGCATTTGGAGAAAACGATCTCTAGGACCTCTTTCAATTCAGACATTGTATATTTTCTACTGTGAAACGGAAAATAAAAGTACCATTAAAATTCATAAACTAATAGAACCTCAGTGGAAGTCAAGTTTCCCTCTCTCAGACTTGGGCTCTCAGATCCCGTGTGTTGGGTACATTGTATAATAAAAAGGTGGCTGGCAGTAGGACTGAGTGGGGGTTTAAATCTAGCCCCTGCACAGCTCACCAAGCTAGGAACTTCTGTCAGCCCAGGAAAGATTTATACCCAGGAGTCTAGGTGCTTCTGTAAGCCTTCTGTAAGCCAAGTAGAAAAACAGAATATTGTCCATCCTTTCAAAGGTTGTGTTCATAAAGATTCATGGTAATATAGGAACTCTTGGGGTAAATACAGTATAGGAGACTATAGTGGGTTGAGCATTATCCCCTCAAAATTTATGTCTACCTGGAACTTCAGAGTGTGACTTATTTTAGAATAGGATCTTTATAGATATAATCAAGGTAAAGATTGACTAAGACCATACTGACAGTACAGTCTCTAAATCCAGTGGCTGGTATTCTTATAACAACAAGAAAAAAACAGAGACACCCAAAGAAGAAAGTGATGGGAAGATGAAAGCAGAGATTCAAGTAAAGTATCTATAAAGCAAGGAAGCCAAGAATTGATGGTAAGCACTAGAAGCTAACAGAGAAACAAGGAACAGGCTGTTCTTCAGAGCCTCTGGAAGGAACCAGCTCTGTGAATGCTTTGATTTTGGACTTTGGGCCTCCCAATCTGTGAGACAATACATTTCTGTTGCTTTGAGCCACCCAGTCTGTCATACTGTGTGGCTTCCCTTGGAAAGTGATAGACAGAGGTCATATATTACAGTGGCCAAGCATACCAGTTCTGGAGTCAGGTACAAACTACTTAATTTATTTGAACCTCTAATATTCCTGCCTATAACATAATGATAATAGTAGTATCCACTTCACAACATTTGATACTTAAAAGAACTAACACAAGTAAAGTGCTTAGCACAAAGACAGTCTTACACTAAGAATGGGATAAATGTTCACTATGATGATGTTGACGATGCTGATACTGCTACTGCTGCTACAGATGATAATGATGATAAGGAAGGGCACAAAACTCTGAGCATAAATACATACACGATTCATAAGACTGAAAAAATGCTCCGATATGTGGTGTATGGGTGTGTGTCCATTTCACACAAGCCATAGGACATGAGCATGAAATAATTAGATGAGGATGTTCTGCCCTCTTGTGGCAGATACTTGAGTGCTCATAAAACACCCCTGTGCTCTTCTGTGTCCCAGTCTCACTTGCAGGGTAAGAGCATGTGAATAGTTCTGGCCAATCCCAGGTGTGCTGTGCAGAAGGACCACCCCACCAACCGGAGACTTTGCAGGAGCAGGAAATCGGTCTTCAATGTGGGGAGTCACTGGAATTTTACCTTCTGTCTGTTGTGGTTCTTGGCATTCATTGCTTTGATCAACGTAACTCTCAATCACCTCTCTCACGATCCTCCTCACCTCACCCCACCCCACTATAAACTGTTGGGAGAAAAGAAAGGAAAGGGTTTTTCATTGATGTTATACTGGAAGGACTTTGGGGCCCAGCATTCTACCCAAGGGGTAACCTGAATTTTGAAGCTGCAGAAGTCATAAATAAAGACTAAACTGTTCAGATTAAAGAAAGACAAAGGAGTTCTTCTGCAGTTCCCGGTAAACCAGGTGGCCAGCGTCCTGGGAAGATGTCTGCCAGGTCTGTGCCAGAGAAGTGATGTACGTTCTCAACTAACCCTCTTCTTATCTTTCAGAAATACTGAATGAAAAGAGGCCCTTCAAAAAATAATAATAAATTTTAATCTGCCCTCTCCATGAGGATATTGGAGAGAGATCTCGTTTGGGTGGATTTCATTAAGTTATGAAAATCAAAATTCTTGAGCCCTAACTGGTATGATTAAGTGATCAGCAAAACAAAACCAGGAAATAACTGAGAAGATTTTTTTTTTTTTAATTCAAACTAACTAGGAACTGAGAAAATTCAAAGGAAAACAACAGTAATTTGGCTTTGTTGTGTCTGTTGCTTGGCAACCATTATAATGTATGATAATACAAATGATTGGCAAGAGCCCGGGAAACAACATTCTGCTCCTGTTTGCAGCAGGAATGTAAACCAGAAAAACCTTTCCAGAGGGCTGTTTGGCAGTTTATATAGGAAGAACTTTACAATTTAAACACTCCATTTGGCTCAGCAATCCCACTTCTAGGAATTTAGCTTAAGGAATCATTGGCAAATATTGTTTAAGAATTCTTTTTTTTTTTTGGTACTGGAGATTGAACTCAGGGGCACTCGACCACTGAGCCATATCCCCAGCCCTATTTTGTGTTTTATGTAGAGACAGGGTCTCACTGAGTTGCTTAGCACCTCACCATTGCTGAGGCTGGCTTTGAACTCGTGATTCTGTCTCAGCCTCCCTAAGGGCTGGGATTACAGGCTTGAGCCATCGCGACCAGCTTATTAAAGAATTCTTGTCACAATATATTTTATGATGGAAAAACTTGTAAACAACCTCAATAGCCAATGTTTGTTGATTAGTTGGTATTTTCTAATATATATAATGAAATACTATACAACAATTTTTAAATGGTAATTCTAAAAAAATACCAACTGGTATTGAAATATATTCATAAGGTGCTAATGAAAAAATTATAAAACTCTACACTAAAATCTCACCTTTTAAATAAAAATTTTATAAATGTTGAGAAAAAAGTCTAAGGCTATGTAACAAAATTTTAATAGAATAGCACAGAATGGGGAGATAGAGAAAAGTCCAGAGGTATAATAATCACAATTTCTGAAAAAAGACTCAACTCACTCATTGAGAGATAGTCAGAATACAAAATAAATAAATAGAGTTATATAATATTCATAGATATACTCCTAAAACATAAGAACAAAGAAAGGTTGAATGAAAATGGCAGAAAAAAATATACATGGCAAATCTAACCTGCAAAAAGTTGAATTAACTATATTTATCTTTCAAATTTAAAAAAATCATTTTTAGATACTCAGAGAGTTACTATAAAAATGAGCAAGTAACCGAAAAACCACATGATTGTGTTGATACATGGAGATAACATTGTTAATATTTTCATAGTATTATAAAATTCCAGTACTCAAAGTGAGTAAAACCAAATCAGCTCCCAGCTCTGCAACAGGACCCTCCAGTCATGCTCATTTCTTCTTATGAGCTCCACATAGGAAAGAGAACAGATGTAAATTACCTGAATATTAACCATGGATAGTTTGGGGTAGTATAATTTTGAATTAATTTTTTTTCCTTCCTACTTTCCTGTATTTTTTCAATTTTTTATGGTGAATACATCTTATTTAAATACTGTAAAAAATAACACTTGGGAAAAAATAGCCTTAAAAAATAACCTTAAAGATTTCTTCAGGTTAAAACTTTCCAACAATCAAGTCCAATGTCTTCTGCCAACTGGTTTTTATGGCTTTGTTTTCTAAACTTGGGACAATCTAACAAGCCTGATTTATCTCTGTTGTCAGTCAACTGTCATTACCCTTGTTATCAAAAAAGTCCTGACTGAGTACCTTCTCCTTGTGTGAGAATGGACCAGACACAGGCTGAAAGCTCGCTACACACCCATGGCCGATGCTCTACTGGAGAAGCGTGTGGACATGCGGATAAGAGAGGCAGAGCAGAAGATGGCAACAAGCTTCAAAACAACTTACAGGGAAAAAAATAAAATAAAATATATATCAGTGTTACAGCAACAGAGAGCAGGGTTTTATAAACCAGAGTTAATGCAAATGAGGCATTTATGAAGACAAAGATCAGGTGAGATGGATTTTTAAAAAGAGGTCAAAAATAGTGCTCTGAGTGGCAGTCACTAAATTTTTAACATTTGCAATTTGAATTGGGGTCAAGTGAACTTAGGGGAGAGTAGATAGGGTAGAGTAGAAGAAGCAATATAGATGGACATTGTGATTCAAAAAGTCATTGTTATAGAGAGTAGAGCAGATTTAAACACACAGATACCTGAGTTCCATAAGTCAATGTATTTCAAACAAATTAACATAATTCCACAAATTGGATTTTCCTGCTTTTACACAAATTATTCAAATAGCTTGCACAAATCACTGCCCTGTTATTTTAAAAATGTCTTTGAAGAGCCCCCTTACAGGACCCCTTTCTGTAAGAATTCAAGGATTTGCAGTCAATAAAACAGAAGGCAATGAAGCAATCATTCAAAGACCTGCTCAGACCTTCCCTACGACTCCAATAAATAGGAACTATATCATACTGATTCCTAGAGTGCTGATGGAAAGGAAAGAAAGGGAGGCAAGAAAAGAAATTCATGCCACTCCTGAAAAATCAAGGGAAGAAAAGCAAGATGATGCTGTTCTGTTGCAGTCCAAGCCCATCTCCCCAACTGCTATCCTAAGGGTGGCTTTCACCAAGGCTGGCTGTGTGACTAGTGGCTCTTCCACTAACCCAGAGCTGCCATTTTGAGTTACTGCCCAATGACTTCTATTTTTTTTTTTTTTTTTTTTTTGGTGATGCTTGGAATTGAACCCAGGGCCTTGTTCATGCTAAGCAAGCACTGTACCGACTGAACTATATCCCCAGCCTCCTCTTTCTTTTTTTTTTTTTAATATTTATTTTTTTAGTTGTAGGTTGACAGAATATCTTTATTTTATTTTTATGTGGTGCTGAGGATTGAACCCAGTGCCCCACGCGTGCTAGGCGAGCATGCTACCACTGCGCCATAACCCCAGCCCCTCCTCTTTCTTTCTTTATTAAACCTGTTTTGATTTCCTCCTTCATAGTTGTTGTTTTTGTTTTTGTTTTTGTTTTTGGTACTGGAGATTGAACTCAGGGGCACTCGACCACTGAGTCACATCCTCAGCCCTATTTTGTGTTTTATGTAGAGACAGGGTCTCACTGAGTTGCTTAGCACCTTGCCAATGCTGAGGCTGGCTTTGAACTCACAATTCTCCTGTCTCAGCCTCCCTAAGTGCTGGGTTCAAAGTTTCTTCATAAACATTCTGTCTTAATACATCAGGATTTCTCATTCTCACTTTTGTCTCCATTGGATAACAGACTCTAGGGTGCCTTCCAAAGTTTCCCAGAGTGGATTTTGTATATATTTTTGCTTACATTTATATTTTGTTTATATTTTAATTCAGAATTCAGAACATGCCCAACATGCTATGTCCAAAAAGGTACATATATTTTCCTAACATAGGTCAAGTCAGGGGCTGACCATTGCAGAGTTTTGAGACCTATGAAAGAGATTGGTCCACATGAATTTATTTCATTCCTCGAGTCACTGCTCTTCCTGTTCCTTCAATAGTCTCTACCCCCAATCGCAGCTTAAAACACTGTAATGATTTTCCATTTTTCTTAGTATAAAAACCAAAATCTTTATTGTGACATCTACTCTCTTGCTGTATCTCACAACACCCTGACCCTTTGTCCTCTGTGCTGCAGACACACAGACCTCCCATCAGTTCTTAAAAAGGATCCCAGGGCTTTTACACATATTTCTACCACTGTGCTAAATGTTCTTTTCCATACCCCATCTTGCTAGTTAATAGCAGCTTTTGTCTCTTCCTTAGGGAAACATTTTCCAGTCTTCTGACATCAAATTTCTTCAGGATAGCTCTACACACCTTCCTTCCTACTTAACCTGATTATAATTTAGTATATAATATTATGATTATTATTATATAATTTTAAATTAGCACTTACCCCAATTGTAATTTTATGTGTATTTTTTGTCTATTTATATACCCCCTGTCTCCATCAGGAGACTATAAGGGCAGCAACTATGTCTGATTTGGCTCATGATTGTATTCCTAGGACTAGCTCGCTCAGTTCATGACACACACATTCCATAGAGATTTAATAAATGAATGAGTGAACAAATAATCTCTTCGTAGAAAGAAGATAGAATATCTATAATGAGAAATTAGGAAACAGTCTCAGAGAGTTTAAGGGATTCATTCAGGGAGCACAAATATAGGTATTTGATTCCAAGGTATTTGGTTCCTGATTCCAAGGCCAGGGAATGCATCATTCCAAGGACTGAAAGTATGGGTGGCACATATTAGATGCCTCATGGAGACTTGTGACTGAAGAAAAGAAAACAAAAAGTAGGACGGAATTAGGAACTTTAGCAGGGTTTCAGTGTGAAAGGGAGCCTTTGCTGTGACATTGGGCAGGTCACACGACCTTTGTTCCCCAGCTGAAAGTTGACGTAGAAGATCTCCATGCTCTAGAATTGTTTCCAAACTCCTTACACCTTGGGATTCTGCCTAACAGCAGACACCTACATGTGGTGGCTTAATTACTGAACAGCCCATATTTGACTTTATGTTTTAGATCATTTTTAATGTATTCAAAGAGTAATTATCATTATGAAACCAGAGGCAATTACAGGAGCAATTACATCAAGGATAACATATGGCAGCTATAGAAACAATAGAAACTTATTGCAGGATGTTAAGCACAGCAGATGGAAAAGCTTTACTATAACCTTGACCACTGACCCTGAGACTTCCAGATATGTAATATAATTATATACAAAGGAACAAAGAACATCTGGCCAAAAAACTAGCATTTTTAAATTTTCTTTTCCCATTGTTAAGTGATTCCGAAACTAATAAAAGGGAATCATGAATAGCATCAACCATCAGTCCAAGAGGTTAAATAGAAACTATGAGGATGTTATGGCTTAGAGATAAATGTGTCCCCGAAAAGCTCATGTATGAGAAAAATGCAAGAAGACTCACAGGTGAAATGATTGGGTTAGGACAGCCTAACCTAATCAGTCCATCAGTCCTCTGATGGGGATTAACTAGGTGATAACTGTAGACAGGAAGGGTGTAGCTGAAGGAGGTGGGTTAGGGATACGCCTTTAGGGTATATATTTTTGTCTGTGGTAAGGGGAGTCCCCCCCTTCCTGGTGTCAAGTCCTGAGCTGCTTTCCTCCACCACACATTTCCGCCACGATGTTCTGCCTCACCTCACCTCAGGTCCTGAGGAATAGAGTCGGCCATCTATGGCCTGAGACCTCTGAAACCATGAGCCAAATAAACTTTCCCTCCTCTAAAATTGTTCTTGTCAGGTCTTTTGGTCAGAGCAGCGATAAAAGCTCACTGAAACAAAGCAAAAGCCACCTTCTCCCAACAAACATGAATATTCAATATAACTTGTCAGAGATTTATGTCCTAATCAAATTCCACACCAACATGATCCATAATCTAGATCTTCCTGACCTTCCCAGTTCATTTCCCACTTTCTGTCTGACCTAGAACACACTTTGGCCTCAGTACTCCCTGTTTTTCCTGATGTCTTGAGAAATCCCATGACTCCTTCAAGGTCCAGCTCCTATTTCATTTTCTCTTGGAAACCTTCCACAGTGCTCTCAAGAACTCATGGCTATCTCCTCCAAAGTCCCACAGCATTTATTTATGCCCACACAACAGCACTTTTGACTATCTGATTAATGTTATGGGGACCTATCTATTGCCCACACCAGTCATCCTACTAACCTGTAAGAACCCATGAAGATAGGAGCCATGTCTTATCCATAATATACTCCAATCAACACAGTTGCTTGACTGACATTTAGAAAGTCTAAGTTAAATGCTAGGTGGCAATTAATCCATAGATGAATTTATTGTAATGGAAGAATAAATCTTATCATGTCAGCCCACCTAGCAAAGTTTATCAGGGAGTTTTTAGTGATCTCATTTTACACCCCAAAAGAGTAATTCCAACATTAAGAGATTTTAAGCACTTTTATATGCCAATAATGGAGTTACTTAGAAGAGATCAAATTATATTCTATTCCTTGACTCTTAACTAAAAGGATTATGTTGTCTATGCCAAGCACAGAACTAGAACTTTGCACGTATTATCTCATTTAATCCTCAAACAACCTTATATGGTATTATTATTCCCACTTTCGAATAGAATAACTGAGGTCTAAGTGGCCATTATTTTCCCCAGGTCACAAGGCCAGTAAGTGACAGGTAAGGTTTCTGTTTGAACCCAAGTCAATCTTACCCTAAAACCTGAACTCTTTATCACCAAGATGTGGTTCACCTAGTTTTAGGGCCAAACTGTATCATAGTTTTATTTTTCTTCAGTACTTGGTTACTTCTAATTTACTTTAATTTTTAAAATTTGTTTTTAGTATTCCTCACATAGAATCTTTCACTTAGGTATTTCATGATTCTACTTGGCCAACCCTTTAGCATCACTCTAATAGTTATTAATGTTTTAAGGACTCACTTCCTCCCATAGGGTGCTCAAAATGATCTAGGGATAAGAAAACTGGGAGACAAAGTAGTCACATAACTTGTCTAAAGTTATACAATTAATAAGGATGAGAGTCCAGAGTAAATTGAAGCCATTTGACTTTAGCACCCAAGCACTATTAGGCATTTGGGGGGGGAGGCATTTTTGTAATATTTGTAAGTCCACAGGTCAAGGTGTCTAAAACAATTGACCCACCCAGTCAATTCCTGAGTCAGTCCAATTTCAGTGACCAAAATCACATAGGAATGTAAACTCCTGCTTTTTGAAGAAAACCAAATCTGTTTTCACATATGTTGTCACTGCCAGATAACAGTACTAAAATATGTGCTGAGCTGAAATTTTACTTCATCTGTTCCATTCTCTCTTAGTCCTAATTGGCACTGTCCTGCAGTAGATTTAATCCTTTTAGGAAATATAAATAATGTTAAACTCATAGTCACTTGCCTGATTCGCCAGATTATTTTCTTATTTTATCAAGAAATACCTGTCCACATCATAGAAGCTTTCTATCTGAGGAAGTAATAAATATCAGCATTTACTGAGTCTTTATGTCATGTGCAGATACTGTGCTGAGCACCTCCCCAGGACCCCTCACTGTGTCATCCTTATATCAACCCTAATTTACAGGGGACACACTAAGCCCTGAGAGACTGAGAACCTTTCCCAAAGCCCCATGACTGGGCCCCAGTTATGTCTGACTCCAAGTCTGAACTCTTAACCACATATTTTTTCTCAGCATCTGTGGGTACTATTCTAGTCTCTTTTATTCTCCCTGTAATTAAGGAAAGATCTCCAGACAGATTTAAACAAAAAAGAAAAAAAAATGAAGAAAAAGAAAATAGAGTACCTGATAAGGCCCATGTCATTTCCATTCAAGTCCACCATTTTTAAGAGTACCATTTCCTTGTCTGTATTTGAAGAATACCTAGTCAGTGAAACAAAGATACTTAGTTCTGTGTTAGAGACTGGCCCTCATGTATGGCAAATAATAAGAGTTGATAGAAAAACAAAAATGCCACTTAGTGAGATTCCTTGAAAAGTAACAGTTCTGTGAATCTCATCCAGTACCTCATTCCTCCGTAAGGAAATGATTTGTAATGGTGATCAATGTTAAGAGTACTAAGTAAACTGATTAAAGGTGAACTATATATTTTTATACAATGTATTTAAGATTATATAACATATAGGTATTACTTTCAGAAAATGATCTGTCTTTGACATTTCTACTTATGTCAACTTTTAATGAAATCTCTTGGAATGTGCAGGAGTATGCAAAATCAAAATTATTCAAGACCTGCAATTTAAGTGTTCCTTTATGTCCTTCCAAGGAAAATCAGATTTTAGTTTCTAAAAATCAATACCTCTGAAAGCAATTTAAAAATATGCAGGCAAATGTAAAATGTCAAATTCAAGTTGAAACTGAGATGTTGTACAATGCAGTAGCAACCAATTATTTCTCTTCTGTTACAAACCTGTAACAGATTATTTAAAAAAATAATCATCTCCCTTAGTTGTTCCATTTAGTTATGTTGGTTTTATTTCTTGCTTTTCCTTCCAGATTCTTTATTTTTTACTTTTTAATCTTCTCTCTCTTGCCCCACTCTGGTGAACTTAGATGACTCCTTCTAGATAACACATAATGAAAGAGCTGTTCAATAATTTAACAAAGATATGTTATGCACATTTTAATCTCCATTTTATAGATGATGAAGCTAAGAGTCAATAAATTAAGTAAATCCCTAAAGGTCACACAACCAGGATGTGGAAGCTAAGTTGAGAGCATATGTGTGCCTGATTTCAGAGCTCAGTGTGCTTTAAACATTTACCATGGCTCCCTGGGCCACCAAAAGACAGAGATATATTTAAAAAAAAAAAAAAGAAGAAGAAGTTGAAGTTCATTTCTACATTCACTTTTTGTTTCTGCTTATCCTAGATAATGTGTTCTAAAATTATTTTAGCTTTCATACTCTCCTGGGGTTCCACCATAGCCACCAATAACGACTCCGATTTTGTGGCTTTTCTCAAAGGAACTGCAATGACGCTGATTTGATCATTTCCCTTCACCTTGCTCTCTCTGACTGTGGATTCTTAAGGTAAGACGTAGGACTTCGATTGATCTGCACACCCTCGACATCTCCTTTATTGATGAAGATTTTGCCTGGTTTCATATTTGTGTGTGCTATCTCGATGCTCTGAAAATTAAAAAAAGAAAAGAAAAAGAGGAAGTTGTAAGCTTCAACATCCTGGTGGAGATGATGACTTAGTCAATGTAAAAGAAGACCCCTGTGAAAAATTTCATTTGTAAGGTATCCTCACTATAGGATAAAAGCTGAAGAGACATGGCTGGTGTCATCTGTAGGTAAACAGATGGCCTTCAGGGCTGAGACACAGGAAGTGCTGTGTGTAGGTAAGCAGAGTGTCCATTAGCTCTTGTCTCCTCTGGTCTCAGGACTGACATTCAGATGGCCAATATGGCAAACTTGACACCCAAGACACTGGGGCAAGATTTGTTAACATACAAGTATTCCACACTCCTGGCCCACTCCATCCCACCACGCTCTAAGGCAGTTTTTCAACTTGTTTTTTCTTTTTCTTTTTTTTTTACTGAAACCACAGTGAGAGATACATTTTTCATCCTAACTTATTACTCACCAACATATGCATCCTAAGACAAAAGTTCATAAAGCAAGCCATATCCTCACTGTGGGTCATGCACTATGATATTTTCCCATCTATTGTATTAAAGTGCCTCTTGCCACCTATGAAATGTATTTTATAAGCTATGAACACATTGCTGGCCACAGTGTGAAAAACACTATTGTAAAGAAAACTCTACCTTTGCCAGATGAAATTTGGGGGTGACTTTGTTAGGAAAAGTAGAGACTAAACATGGAAGGCCATGGGAGGAAGAAAAATATAAACAAGAACACTGTGTGAAAAATGTAGCTGGAGCATAGGGGAGAGGGGAGGACAAGGCAGCTGAGCCAGGAAGGGTGAGGAGCTTGACGGGGTTGGTGAGAAGTCCCCAGGGGGGCTGGATCTGCTGAGGAAGATTTGAGAATGAGAATGTGTTTTTGCCAATTGTACCCTCTTTATTCTTTGGGAAATATTAGAGTTATTTGCAATTATAGTTCCTTGATAAGTACCTTTTCATGTGACTTTGTGCAGGGAACAGACCATGTGGGGCCCTGTAATTTATAAGAGTTACAAACAAATTGTTTTCTGTGTCTTTAGATGATAGCCTGGGGCATACTGCCATAGAAGCCTGCTCCTATCAATCAATGCCTCTTGCCTAACAGTCCATGGCTCAGAACCAGAAGCAAAAGAGAGGCAGGAAGGAGAAAGACAAGAGAGGTGCTAAGACTATGTCAGACCTGGATCCTAGAGGGAGTCTCCGTATCACAGCAAATCACTCCTAAAACACCTGTAAGAAGGGTAGGGAACAACTGCCCTGGGGACTCTTTGCCTACCTTCACAATACCAGTGACCATGTACTCAAAGGTCCGATTGCTAAATCCTTCACTGGCAATGACAAATATAGTGTACTGGAAATATCCTGCTGGACCCGAGTGTGTGTGAGTGCCACTCAGAATAACATTGTCTCTTCTATACAGGGAGCCATATTTACTCTGCAGTCTGTTCAGGACCTTTAGGAAAAAAGAAAAAGAAAGAGAACCAACAAGAGGGATAACATACAAACTCATGAGAAAAGACTCTCCTGAGTTCAATCACTGATCCATCCCTTTGACACCCCTTTCATGTGGCCCTTCACTCTGTGTTTGTCATTATAGTAACAATAACAATAACAGCTATAGCAATCCTAACATTTTATAGGTTGCTATGTGCAAGCCCAGTCCGAGGTATTTTATATACATTATGTCAGTTAAAAATATAGAACAATCCCAAGAAGTAGGTATTGTTAACCTCATTTTTAAAACTCAGAACATTGAAGTGTACAAAGTTAAATAATTTGTTGGTGGGATAGTGGTAAGCAGAGCCACCTTCCAGAAGTTAATTTGCTGACCAATCCAAAGTGCAGCAGAATCAGACCCCAGATCTCAGTCTAACTATTGAACCAGTATTCTTAAACCATTTATCGTTTAATACATAGTATTAACATTCAGGCACTTGCTCTAAGTATATGGAATATGGTCAATTCCTACCTTGAAGATGTTTTTACTCTAATGAAGGAGAAAATAAAAACCAGAAAATAAATATGTAACAGTATGTCATACAGTGACAAAGTCTGTAAAGAGAAACATTGCTGAGGAAGGAAAAAGACAGTAGTAGGAATTAGTGAGTAAAGACCATTCTGAAGAGGGGCGCTTTTTAGCAGAGGATTATCTGAAGCTGTCCAAGCAATATCTGGCATGGAAGCCTTACAGGCAGAGTGAAGAGACTTTACTAGGCCTCTTAGCTTCTTCACTGCCTCGCTTTCCAAGATGAGGAATTCACTATCTCTGATACAGATTAGTCTAAGGCAAGTCATCCAGTGTGATGGAAGGACACCCCAGTAATCTTGTGAAAGGTCCACGTGGAGAGGAACCATCTTACCAGCATTACTTGCTAGAAGATTTCAGCAACCTCAGTCAGGTCTCCAACAACTGCAGCCCCAGTCAACATCTGTGTGCCACCCCACAACACAGAAATAATTACATGTGACTTCTACTCTAACACAAGTCAGAGGTGCCCAACACAGCCACTCTGGGATTTCCAACCCACAGAAACCCTCTGTGGTAATACATGACGATTACTGCTTTAAGCCTCTATGTTTGTGGATGATTTGTTGTTTAGCAATAGACAATTAAGACAAAGATTTTTGGTAAATGTTCACTGAATTAGTCAATCAATTAATATGCAAATATATGACTAGTGTATTTGTATGGTGCACACGCAACAAGAAAACAGAAAATTAGTGATGTTGCTGAGTGCTTATTTCTGATTGTGCTTTAATCATCTGCAATCTAAAATTTGATGTTATTGTGGCTTTTTCGTGAAGAATATGGAAAGGATCCAGCAAAAGCATCAAAGCCAAAGCAGCCCTTAGCAATGTCTACCTTCAGTATGGCATAGAGTGTCTGATAAACCACCTCTCTAGGGATGGGAGGAAGCCCTCACATATCATTTGCCAATTTTTGTGGTGTAAATGCTCCCACCATGGTTAATTTTAAAGCTACTAAAAATTTAACAACGAACCCACAACATTCCTTAATATTTAAAAACAGGCTCTCGTGAGCTGGTGCAATCCACTTCCAGAACACTGCTAGTTCACCAGGAAGTATCAGCTTATGCACTGCTTAGTTAACACAGATAAAGACAGCCATTCCACTTCCGCCTCAGCTGAAGAGCTATACCACTCATTCCAGCCACGTGGTCATTAAAGCATAAAGAAGATTGTGTACACTATTTTGCCTCATTAACCTCTCTCCGTGCCTCCAAAGACCAATTGTTTGGTTACCATGTCCACATAAGCAACACTGCGACATAAAGAAATATGGGAAGGAAATATGAAAGAGCACAACTAACGTTCCTCTGACCAAGCGGCCCTCATCCTCCATCCCAGTTAAGTTTGTATTCCTTCTGTTTTACCCTAAGTCCAGCCTCAACTCCTCATCACTCCCACAAATCCCTTGACACAGTGACTACCACAACATGAAGAAAAAAAGTCTGTGAAGAGAAGGGGAAATAACTGATGAAGGAACACCACCAAGCTGAACTAAAGTCAAAGGCTGATGTTCTTGAAATTCTGCACTAAGACAGGAAGATAATAGAAAAATAGAATTGCAAGTTAACTTTGAAGCTTCCTAAACCCTGTTCAATTTATTCCTAAGACTATAACATTGGGATTTTAGAACGAAATATATTAATTCATTTCTGTTCAAGAATAAAACTCTTGGGCTGGGGCTGGGGCTCAGTGGAGTCCTTGCCTAGCATGTGTGAGGCACTGGGTTCAATTCTCAGCACCACACAAAAATACATAAATAATTTTTTTTTAATTTTATAAAAAGAATAAAACTCTTAAAAAGATAGTAATTATGAGGGCTGGGGAGGTGGCTCAGTGGTGGAGGACCTGCCTAGCATGTGTGAAGCCTAGGTTTCTATTCCCGGCTTCACACACACACACACAAAAGAAGATGAATCTTGAATTTCAGAGCAAAAAAGCTACAAATAGTACACGCACAACTACAGACACCTTTTCCTAAACCATAATCTCTGGTAGGAAGTCAGACCCATGGAACTTCCGGGGAAAATAAAACATATTAAATAATAATACAATAATCATGCCTGCAAATAGCCATTATAACAAACCTGTTTGCCCTTTCTTGAAAGAAAGGGTATTTTTAACGTACATTAATGTATGTAGCTGACTTCTCTGTCTTCCATTTCCACTCTGTTTCCTTTTGCAGATACTCTTGGGAGCATGATACAGACTGTTAGAAAGTCATTCTGTTTTCCTGCCCTGCCTCACTGCTCAGAGATCCTCTCTAATCTTCATTCCATGCTGAAAATGACATCAGTCTTAAAGCGGAGACAGAGAACCTACCTAAAACCAGGTGTTAAAAACAAGCTTAATGGCACTTACACCGACACTTTTATTTTCCACACCTTCCTTTGAATTAACATGGAATAACTAACTTGGTTTATTTAAAGGCCTTCCCACTGGGTCTCAGATTGCATGGAAAAATAAATAGGAAGAGATGGTTGTGTGGTACCCATTATTGACATGATCTCATTTACAAACCAACACATTAAACTCCTCTCCCCTCCCCACTCCAGCCCCAAAGTCTACCTTTTGACTCTACTGTTTTCTCTGGTTCTTTAGAAAAGTAGTTAGTATAATGATAATGAGCATGAACTCTGGCACCAAATGCCTAAAGTTTAAATCTCAGCTCTGACAGTTCCTCACCGTAACACTGGATAAGTTACCTGATGGTCTACAACTTAGTTTCCCAATCTAAGGACATAACATCAGTACTTTCCCATAGAGTTGCTTAGAGGACTAAACAAGTTTGTATATACAAACTTTGTTCAATGTTAAAATTCTCTTCATATATATATGAAGATATATATGAATATATTTAAGACATATATGAGACATATATATTCATATATATTTTCATATATAAAAATATAAGACTGGCACTTAGAACAGTACCTGGCTCATCATGAATACCATGTGTTAGTTTTTATGTCTATTGATCCGCAAATCTCATAAGCATTCAATTTCATCCCTTACCAACATGAAATCTCACTGCCACCACATTGGTTTAAGATCTTTGTGCCGACCTCAAATGATAGAGGGGAAATTGTCAGGCAATGTTTAAAAACCCTTTCTGCAACCTTAATTTCTCTGTATTTCTCCTTCAATCATCTAGCACCTTGTAAAATTCCCCTCTATTAAACTCCCTCTGTTTTGAATGCCTAGTATGACACTGTTTTTCTACCTGGACTCTTACCAATAAAATCTCAATACTAAAAATCTGCTGGGTTGGGGCTGGGGCTAGGGCTCAATAGTAGAGCACTTGTCTAGCATTTGTGAGGCACTGGGTTTGATCCTCAGCACCATATAAAAATAAACAAATAAAGATATTGTGTCCATCTACAACTAAAAAAATTTTAGAAATCTGCTAATTTGTGTCTTCATTTCTAGTTCCACTTTATTTCAATCCATATCAACATCACTATCTGATTAATCATCCTAAACCAAAATTGTGTTTATATTACCATTTAAAAGTTTCCTAAGACTCCGCATCACTCCTAGAATTAAAAACAACCTGGCATTCCAAGCTCTCAGTTATTATGGTCAACATATCTTCCAGATACATCTTCAACACCTAACTCCATGTGTCCTAATAGAATTCTTCTGTTCCCTCAGAAGAGAGTCTATAACTCTCCCTTTCAATTCTCTGTGTTTATGCTGTCCTTTCCATATCATGTCTCATCTCGCATTTTAAACATTTAAAATTCTGCACACTCAAATGTCATTTCCACTATGAAAACGTTTTCATAATTACCATTTTCTGAATCCCTTTGTGCTGATCTTAAACTACTATGTATATTCTAAAAATTCTTCAATATTTCCTACAAGAGTTAAAGCTTAATTTTCCTACCTGTAAGTGTGAACCAGATTTAGTAACTTGCTTAATAGGACAGAGTGAAAGTAATAGTAACTTCTAAAACATGCTTATGAAAGGCAAAAAGTAATAGTAACTTCTAAAACATGGTTATAAAAGGCACTGTGGATTCCTCCTTGTTCCTTCTCTTGGGACACTCCCCCCAAAGGAATCCATCAAAATATGGAGTGAGGAATTCAGGCTTTCTGCCAACAATCACAGGAGTGAACCATCTTGCAATGAGAATTGAAATCCCAAGGTGAGCCTTAAAATGTCTGCATTCTTTGCCATCATCTTGACTGCGAGAGAACCTACGCCGAACCACAGAGCCAAGCCAGTCCTGAACTCTTGACCAATGGACCAAGTGGAATAATAAATATTTTTTGTTTTAAATCACTATGCTTTGGGATAAATTATTGCACAGTAATTAATAAATAATATACCAGTGTACTTTACTGCAGAGAATAGTGTGTGTTACTGAAACAACTCTCCCTTCTATGCCCCAACTAGATGGTGACATCATAGGGGACACAGAGCATGACTCACTTAGCTCGTGTCCTCTATAGTGACCAGCAAAGTGCTTACAAAAAGTAGGTGGTCAACATATATCTCCCTCTAAAATAATAATCTCTTAAGAACATGGGCTCTTGGATGAATAGATGATGGATGGATGGATGGATGATGGTAGATGGATGGTAGATGAATGGATAGATGATGGATGAATGGGTGGTTGGGTCGATAAATGGATGGATGGTGATTGAATGGATAAATGGGTGGGCTGGCAGGTTGTTAGGTTGATGAATGGATGATGAATGGATGGATGGATAGGTGGATGAGGGATGGATGGATGTGAATGGGCTGGCACAGCCTATAGGAGCTCTTGGCACTCAAGCAGGTAGCCTCTCACCTGAGCAACTAGAGGGTTCTCAGGCAAGGGATCTCTGCACCAGTTTCCTTGTTGAGTCACAAGCCCTCTCTCGGAATCAGGAAAGTCAATTCTCTAAGACTTTCCTCCCCTATAACCTAAATTGAGCTGATTTCTCTTTATGAAAGGCCCAGGTGATCAGCCTGTCCTATCCCTCTTCCCCACAAAGGTTCCACCTCCCTTCAGGTATAGGAGGCAACTCTACAGGGTGAGAGTGGGGGACATGGGCTTTGGGATTAGGTACAAATGTGTTCAGAACCCAGCTCCCACATTTGCTGTCTGAATTTTGGAAAGTTACTTACCTTCTTTAAGACTCAGTTACCTAAACCATAATTTGGGGATAACAGAAAAGCCACCTCGGAGTTTTGTTGTTTACTGTAAGAGGCAGGAAAACACTCAATTCCCCCTCTGTTTCTGCAGATGAGACAGGCTTCCACCCTATTCCCAAGGGAGGGTGACATTGGCGCAGTGCCTTTAGACCATTTTACCACCCCATCACTGGCCTCTTCCACAGACAGAGCAGCAAAGTGTTTTACAGGTGAGACTCACAGAACGTGACACTGCATGACCGACATTTACAGTCATCGCTCTGGCCAGGGCCCCAGCTTCTCCTTTTTGTCACACTCATGGCTATGTGAACAGACGTGAACAGAGCATTCACTCATTGTGACCTGATCGTATGTAGAAAACTTAACTGGGTCAAAGGCTTGAAAATTTGCTTCAAGAGATAGAACTGGGACTGGGATTGTAGCTCAGTGGTAGAGTGCTTGCCTCGCATGCGTGAGGCCCTGGGTTCAATCCTCAGCACCACATAAAAAGCAATAAAATAAAGACATTATGTCCATCTACAACTAAAAAAATATTTTTGAAAAAAGAGATAGAACTGGAGCTCCATACCCATCATTTTATTCTGCCCCCTTTTCCCTTCCCTCTCTGTTTTGCTTTCTCTTTCTTCCTCTCTCTCCTTCTTTCTCTAATTCCTATATGCCTCAGGCAGCCCAGGACCCTTCATGTATCTTTGTGCTAAGCTCAATTGTCCCCACAGGTAGGTAAAAAGTTCTAAATTGGGGGGAAATTATAGAAAAGTCAGCCACATTCTGCAATCCAGTTTAAAGATTAAGAGAGCTGATATTATATTCTTCTAAAATGTTTGTCACATAAATTTTCAAACTCATACAAAAAATGACCAAAATAATATAATGAACCCCTTGTGCCTATCACCCAGTTTCTACAGTTACCAACTCATAGCCACCCTCATTTCAATGTTGCCTTTTAATTCTCATTTGACTCCTTGCATCTCTTCTCAGTTGTCTGAGAACTTGAGAGAAGAGTGATGAATTGATGCTCTCAAACTTCTAACATAGAATGATTTAGTGAGAGCATATATGTGAAGGTCACCTGGAACATAATAAGCTTTCAAAAACAGTAACATTCATAATGATGAGCCATCTGCAGAACTGAAAGTGAGTTTTGATCAAGATTACTTAGACTGCAATGGTGAGGATCATTCTTATACAATCGTCTGCTAGATGAGAACTTATATTGATGCTAGAGGCTCACTCTGTGAGAAACCAGCAGTGCTTAGTCCATCGTGTTTTATTCACCCAGACTTCCTTGAAATCACATCATTTTTTTTGGCCCTCAATTACCTACCTCCAGCCTGAGTCGTTGGGATATCATGCCTATATCAACACTGACAAACACTACTCGGTTTGGCCCAGTGGGTTCCGCCATGATGAATGCACGACTGTACAGCCTTGTGAGGATGCCCTGAGCATTCTGGCCGGACTTACCATAGCCCATCTAAAGAGAAAGAGAGAATGAGAGCCACTCCAGTTCGCTCCCCTACTAATGAAAAGAAGGTACAAGCATACAAGAATAAACTTTTGCAGAAAGACAAAAAATGAAAAACCACATGAACCCATAACTCTGAGTGAGATAACCAATGTGTTTTCAAGAACATAAATAAATAATAAAGCCAAAATCCTAATAGTGGCTTTAATCTTCTGTTCAAATGTAAAGGCAATGTATTGATCAGACAGGCAGAAAACATTCACTGGTGAACGTCAAGGAAAGAGCTGGTGTGGCTCAGGAATTCCATTTCCACACTGGAGACCCTTTGCAGGCCATTCTGCTCTTTAAAATTGAAGTTTTTCATCTGTTTGCTTAAGGTACTAAAGAAGGAAATATTTACTGTACCTCTACCTGACATTGTTTGGGAACATCCTGAAGATTGGTGCCTATCTCACAATGGTTGTTTGGTTTGTGATTTTTTTTTCCTCTGAAGAAAATGGTATCTTTACCATTAAGTAATCTTTACGGAGGTACTTCACCATGGCTTTTTACCATGTTTTCTCTCCCTGAGCTAAGCCAAGTCAGATCACAGGCACCTATCCCAGGCTCCCTTTCTCACTATTCATAAAACTCACCTATAAAGACTACACCTATACTTTCAGAATGCCCCTTTTATCATTAACTTCATGAGAGTGGTCACTTAGGGTTCACATTCCAAGTCACTTTTCAGAAGAGACAGCCTGGGAATAATTCTTAGAATATAAAAACAAATTGGTAACAGGAAGCAAATCCACCAGACATTCATGTTCTGGTTCCTTAGAGAAGCACTGACATAAATAGGTACTTCCACCACCATAGCCAAGAAGTCACATGCTAGAAGTCAGTAGGCCGCTCCTGACCTATGGAAGTGTTTTACTTGGCTTACATTATGCTAGCTCATTCTAAGTTTACAGTTCCAACTACAGTTGCCTATGTTTTTCAAGTGAGAGATTGAAAACCTCAAATCTTCAATCCAGAGATATTTTGGCTTCTCTTGACAAAATCATTAAGACTGGACTCCCCTGAACCCACAGTTACATTCATAAAACTAATAATTGACTTTACAAAGGAATTGTGATTGAATAATTTCCCTCTTCCTTACAGGATGATATTTCCAATAGTAAACAATACCAAAATCAATAGGAAGGCTAGAAGAAGACAACAATGACATAATAAACATGGAAGAATGTAGGATGAAAAACAATAAAATTACTTGCTTCACAGGCTCCCTAAAGAGCCCATCATGAACCTACCAAATTGATATCTGCTACTTGTCCTGTGCAGTCAGCTCGCCCAACACCAATATGGTAGCCACTGAAGTTCTGAAATAGAGGCGGCTCTGGGGTGCAAGTAACTGGAGACGCTTGGGTGACTATGGGGCCCTGTGTGGCTGGAGAGCTCTGAGTGGTAGGAAAACCATGGCCTCCTGAATCTAAAACAGATTAAGATATTTGAGAAACAACATTTTGGTCCACTTTTTTGTCTGCATGCTTTAGAATACACAAGTTCAGGTCCCCAAGGAAAACTCTTTGTATTTTTTTATATATAAGATACACCATGAGAAACAACAGAGGAAATTAAAATCATAATTCTAAGCAGCATCTTTTTATGGGGGGTGGCAATGTTTCAGACTAACAATCAGGGCCTCTGTGAAGTGTCCTTGGCTTCTCATCAGAAGCCTTTCCCTGTCACAGTCTGCTGCATTCACTTTGCCTGCTTTTATGTTCCAGTCAAACAAAACAGAAACCAGCTTCGTCTCGTATGACTTGCTAAATCCAACGCCTAGGGATTTTTTTCCTTCCATTCTCTCCATTCAGACCTCTCACTCCTTTCCTCTCTACCAACTGGTCTCCAGAACAGATCCATTTCCATCACACCTAGATCTAGCTCAACTCCTCTTGTCCAGGAGGCCACCCAGCTGTCTCTACCCTGTGCTGGTCCTCCTTGTCCTTTCAAAACCTTTTCTGTTTTTAATTTTTAATTTTTTATGTGTTCTAATTTGAACACATTTCTAATTAGAAATGAACACATGTTCTAATTAGAACATATGTGTTCTAATTTATGTGTTCTAATTTTTATGTGTTCTAATTTTATGAATGCAACCCAGATCCTGTACACTTGGTGACACAGTTCCACCTTATTGAAATTATTCCCACATCTATTTATGTGGATTCATCCACATATATATTAATGTGTGCCTGCATGTATTTCTAATACACAAACACATGAGTATCAAGGGAGCCAGAATGATACAGAGATGAAGAGGCAGGTGGCAGAAACCAACTTCCTGGTTTTGGAAACCTGACTTGACCAATTCTGCACTGAACACATTGACTTATTTCACTTCAATTTTCTCATCTACATAATGTAGACAATAATAATATCCTCTTCCTAGGGTTGTTTTGAATGACTATGTTAATACATTTTTAAAATTTAGAGTAATGAGTGGTAGATAGCTTTGATTTTATTTACATATTTAGACATTTTATATACACATTTTCTTTTTTGCTTTTACCCCCAGACAATAGCCAAGGAATAGCCAAGGTAGCAAATGTTGGTGTCACAAGGTATGAGTGGTCTGAAAGTTCTTAGGCTAGAGATTTATAGCTGACATCTTTTGGGATTCCAGAATTTCTGAACTAAAAACAGTCATAGACCATCAACTCGAACCTCTTCAGGTTTACAGATAAGAAACTTGAAACTCAGAACAGTGACTTTACCGAGATTTCACAATGAATATGTGATAAATCAGATGTCCAAGCTAGATTCTCAAACTCAGAATCAAATGCTCTTGTGGCCAAATCCTAGGAGGAATTAGACTCCATGGTTTTTCGTCCCTAAGCACACAACACCAAAATATTGCCAGGAGTGAAGCACTGTTTTTGTTTTTGCTTCTCCAACATAGAAATGTTATACCAAATAAAGCCAAACCAAGGGCAAGTTCTTTGCAATCATGGCATCTCAGTTTTCCATTATGTGAAATGGCATTAAGATTAGCACTTATATTTATAGTTTTGTGAGAATTCAAGGAGAAGATTATGTGGAATGCTTACTGTACTGCTCCATACAAAGAAACTGTTCAATACATAGTAACGACTACTATATGAGTAGGTACTATAATTATTATTAACCTCCATGAGTCTCCACCTTTTGATTCTTTGCTTTTAAGAGCTAAAACTAAATAAATTCCAAGGATCTTCCTCTCATTTCTAGCACTGCAAACCCCTGCTCTGGCCACTGCTACAGTAGAGGATATCTGTTTCTCTGAATCCACAGGGAATACAAAGAACCAGGACATGATAGAGAATACTCTAGAAAAGAGAAGAGACTATGAAAAGGAAAGTGAAAGCAAAATATGCCATGTACTTTTCCATTTTGCCTAACGACAGCCTTCTCTATACTTTGGTCAACTTTGGTCAAAGCATGGAATCCCTCCTCCCCATATTCTCTACTCAGCTAACAGGTATGTTTCCAAACATGGAAGTGGAGATTCCACCGAAGCCTGGAACACAGTGCTAATATAATATTGCCTATAAATGTAGCCTACATAGTTTTATACAGTTTTCGAAAATTCAATTTGTTTCCAATATCACATATACAAAAAAATCCAAGACACCTAAAAATCTCAATTTCCAGCTTTTCTTGAAAACTTAGGATATATGAGACCACGCCATATCACGACAAAAAGCTCAACAAGTATGGATCCCCTTCATCAGGATTGTCCCTGCCCCCCTCTGTTCTGCCTTTCCACTCAAATTTGGTTGCAGAACTTGATTGACCTGTAAGGCTTTGAGTGTGAGGCTCCTTTCCTAAGGCTATTCACAGACTGACATTCAGAGGTCTTTCTTTCTTCCTTCCTTTCTTTTTTCTTTTGTTTTGTTTAGGTTTTTTTTTTTTTTTTTTTTTTTGTCTCTTGGAGAAAATAGATGTTGCCAACGAAGAGACAGAGAGAAAGATTAGCCACCTGGGGTAAAAACTGACATTATCAGGCTTTGAAGAATCTTGAACTGGGCATAGATTAATGGAAAAGCTAAAGGCAAATATGTGCACGTATCTGTTAACTGGATCTTTAGGAACAAAGGTAAATTTGATAAAACCTGCTATCAGTGCAGAAAGGATAATTAAAGTAAAGGAAAGGGCCATTCCATCTCCCTGAAGCACACATTGAACTATCAGCAGATACTATTTCTCAACTTGGTATCCCCCAGGAATAGCATCTAAGAGGGCATCTAATCAAGACCCAGGAATAGCATCTAAGAGGGCCCATGACACTTGCCTTTGTGGTTTTCAATGGTCCCACTGGTAATAAACAAGAGGCTGAGAAGGGCCACTGTGATGGCAGTCATCATTACGAGGAGGAAAATCAGGAATGTCTCTAATGTGGAGAAAGTACGCTTGGCCATTTCTCTTGAGGCAAAGCAGAAATGGGAGAAGAAACATGGGAGAGGAATAAAAAGACAGAATCACAGGTTAAAATTCATATGCTTTGAGCTTCCCAAGGCTAAAACATCTTAGCTCTTTCATCTTGACTATGGCAAGGATGGCAAGCACAGAGCATACTTATCACGACTTTCATATCCCAGACCACAGCAGACGAGACCAATCAATTACAATAGAGTTTTTGAAAAGCTCAGATGTGGCATCCAAATGCTTCTCAATACAATGTTTCTCCTGGCAAATACCACCCAAGATTTGGTAATTTTATAGATTTTGACAATCTATAAAAATAAGATTACACTTATGAGCAATACTTCTTTTGTTCCTCAGGTTATAGTAAGTGTTCAGACAGCATAGGTAAAATCTATTTGCATTCCTCAGCTATATCATACTGCTTTCATTTATGGCAATGATGTTGTCTGGGTCTGTACATGGGTCTGGGCTGGAAATGCTTCTATCCTTAAGGATGACTGACATGTACATACTGCTTCTACTTGAGAGAAGACTGGCTGGGATTTAGGCTGTACTCTGTGGTCTTGGACTAAGTAAAATTATCTTCTATGGTTGAAGAGTTCTTTTCTCCAGTTGGGAGCAAAACCTATAACTTTGGGAAAGAGATTGGCATGTCTGGTCTCAAGCCAGGCATTAGTAAAATTTCCCTTTCAGTAATCAGAACTATCCCACGCATTTTGCAAACCCTTTCTATCAAAGCATTTCTTTACAAATTCCTGAAGATGGTTTAGAAGAATTCATCATTACTCAGAGTGACTGTAGAACCTAAAAACCTATATAATTTAATGAGAAGAGATACAATATGGTGGCTAGAAACTGGGTTCTGAAGTCTGACTGCTGAGTTGAAAATCTCATTTCTGCCACTTCTTGGGTGGGGACCTTGGGAAATTCTTCTCCTAATACTGAGTCTCAGTTTCCAACTCTCCAAATATGGATATGATGAAAATGTTGATACCTATCTCAAAGAATTTCTATAAAAATAAGATTACACTTATGAGTGATACTTCTTTTGTTCTTCAGGGTATAATAAGTGTTCAGAATGATAACGTTTATCATCAGGTTCAAAACAAAGAACACTGTATTCCTCCTCATCCTTAAAGGGAGTTTATAGGAAGCTAGTGCTGAAGGCCTATTAGAGTGCCAGGTGGGAACTTCAGAACCCATTTTCTTAACCCATGCTTGAAGAAACCTGAGCAGCAATATGGGGCTGCCAGGACTGGTCCTCAAAATGAGCAATTTGTGGCTAAGATGCTGCTACCCCATGCATTGTGAAATGGCAAGAAATTGATGCACTCAGGGTGACCCAGACAAGCTTTGGTTTCAATTTGAGTGAGATGACAAGACAAAGATTGAATTTATAGTTTATTTATAAAGTAGAGCTTACATTTATAAATCTGAAATTTCACATTTTCTTTTAAATTAATTCATAAAATACAGCAGTAGCTGGTGTTCCTGCAGCTGGGACATGTACTCTCCAGCCTGCTAACCCTGTATAAGATACAAAATAAATGGAAACCATTATGAAATCTGGAATCATTTAAGGTGCAATCATTGGCTCAGCTCCTCAAGGTATATTTGCATTCTGAAGGCAGATGAGGTATCTGCCTTAATGTTCAATTCAGATTTTAATCATCAATGAGAAATAAATAGTGCTCACTCAAATGTTGATTTCCCTAAAGGTAGTGGTAAAGTGAGCTAAGGTGGTTTAACAAGAATGTTAATGTGTTGGCAGTGATTCTGGCAGCTAAACAGAGTGGTGAAACATATGAGTTAGATAAGTTATTCAAGTCCAAGTAAAAGGCAGAAATTCAAATGCAAAATCAAGTGACATGGTTGTCTTAGGTAGAAGGTCAGCAGTGGTAATCAATCAGAGCAAAACTGGCCAAACGTGTGTGTGTGTGTGTGTTATCGTGTAGCACTTCTGTTTGGTACACAAGCTTCTACCACATGACTACGCTTAGGTAAACAATCTGTGTGTTGAACCTCTGGGGTTGGATTATTCAGTTGTCAGTCATCTTGGCTTATAGGAAGGTTTATAGAAAATAAAGCCTTGAGCACGAACTAGGCATGATAAATCTCACTCAAATTGAAACCAAAGCTTGTCTGGGTCACCCTGAGTGCATTAATTTCTTGCCATTTCATAATGCATGAGGTAGAAGCATCTTAGCCACAAGTTGCTCATTTTGAGAACCAGTCCTGGCAGTCCAATATCACTGCTCAAGTTTATTCAAGTATGGGTTAAGAAAATGGGTTCTGAAGTTCCCACCTGGCACTCTAATAGGTCTTCAGCACTAGCTTCCTATAAACTCCCTTTAAAGATGGGGAGGAGTACAGTGTTCTCTGTTTTGAACCTGATGATAAACACTACCATTCTGAACACTTACTATACCCCAAGGAACAAAAGAAGTTTCACTTGTAAGTGTAATCTTATTTTTGTAGAAATTCTATGAGATTGTCAGGAGTGGTGGCGCAAGCCTGTAATCCCAGCACTTAGGGAGACGGAGACAGGAGAATCACGAGTTCAAAAACAGCCTCAGCAACGGCGAGGGGCTAAGCAACTCAGTGAGACCCTGTCTCTAAATAAAACACAAAAATAGGGCTGGGGATGTGGCTTAGTGGTTGAGTACCCTTGAGTCCAATCCCCAGTACCAAGAAAAGAAAAAAAAAGAAAGAAAGAAAGAAGAAATTCTTTGAGATAGGTATCAACATTTTCATCATATCCATATTTGGAGAGTTGGAAACTGAGACTCAGTATTAGGAGAAGAATTTCCCAAGGTCCCCACCCAAGAAGTGGCAGAAATGAGATTTTCAACTCAGCAGTCAGACTTCAGAACCCAGTTTCTAGCCACCATATTGTATCTCTTCTCATTACATTATATAGGTTTTTAGGTTCTACAGTCACTCTGAGTAATGATGGATTCTTCTAAACCATCTTCAGGAATTTGTAAAGAAATGCTTTGATAAAACAAAGGGTTTGCAAAATGCGTGGGATAGTTCTGATTACTGAAAGGGAACTTTTACTAATGCCTGGCTTGAGACCAGATATGCCAATCCCCTTTCCCTGTTTTTCAAGAAGGTGACAATAAGAAGTATCAATTTGACACAATGGATTCCCAAAGTTATGAAAATGAGATACAGCTTCAGGATTTTTCAAGATCTCTAGAACAGCGGAACAATTCATGATTTCTTCTTTCTTCCCTCTCCACGATGAAAACAATCGTTCTTACCTGATTTTACTACTCAAAAGGTGTTTGCATCTCAGTAGATCAAATGACCACTCAGAATCCTGTTCCTCTTCCCCTTGTAGGCTACTGGGCTTAGACTTCTCAACGCTTTTCAAAACCTGCTGAGGAAAGATGTTTACCCGTGAAGTGCAGGAAAGTTTAAGTGCTCATTAGGATACCTCTATGGACTTAGTACAAGGATCAGACTAACATATATTGATAAAAAAATGCTCGTATGCAAATTCTCTCCGGACAGCCTGTTATCGGAGATAGAGGTTGCAGAAAGCCCTGTTGCTAAGGTCATTTTGGCCTTTATACAAGTCTAGGGAAAGATAGTTCTCAAAAAAAAAAATTTTAAATCAAAGTGGAATAGATGTTGGCAGATACAAAGAACAGATAGCCTTAGTGACCCGCCATTTCTCATATCCTTCTCCTGCCCATCTCCTTTGCCCATCTCCAGACTGGCCCCATGGTCTCTTCCAGGGGCCCCTGCAGCCTTCTTCCTCTTTATAAAAAGGAGCCATGCTATGGCCCACTCACAGAGTCCTACTTAGTGACCAACGATCGAGTCAGATAGGATCATTTTGACCAGGGTTTGGTAGATAATAATGGCATAACATAAACCTCTCCAGACAACATTTTAAGGTCCATACCTGATCAGTAATAGAGTGAAAATCAAAGAGATTCTAACTATGACAGAGGAAGAAAGATATTGGGCCCAGGGAACTCATGATGCCCATCAATACAGTTGGCTCCCATAGCCAGAAACAAGCTCCCATACCAAGAGGAGATGATGATGCAGTCACTATAAATATTTTAGCTTGTGCATATATTTTATTTCTATCTGAGTGACTCTCACATTAATCTTGTTAGCAAAGGTAAGTTAACTGTCTTTCTCTACCCTCTGCCTCAACACATGTATTCATGTAATCAGGGTCTGCCCATTTTACAGATGAGGAAAAACAAAAGGATCAAGGGATCAATAGTACAAAACAGTTAAAAGTATGCAAGATTCAGGCATATTTATTCTAGGATTTGAGTCTAAATCTCCAGACTCCTAGACAAGACCTCCAGCCCTTCACCAAAGCCTCACTATCTATATGTCACCTTGACCCAGTCATGGCATGGCAGCCTCTGGGGATATGAAAGTCAATATGTCCACTCCTCATTAGCAACCCATGAAGCAAGCTATGTCCTTGGTCTCTTAACACCCTAACACGAAGGAAGGAACTATCTAATATAAAGTAAAGGCAACTGGGGAAAATCTGCATTCAAGCTAGAAGAATATTTCTTCAAAACCTTAACTCCTAAACAATTAACTGATAATCACTAGCATCAAAAATTTTCTTAGTATTGTCCTTATGCCTAGCAGATTGGAGCCTTAAGAAACATGGTGTTCATTTCATATACACCACATTAATGTTCACATCCTTTTATTTTTTACCCCTGAGTTCAATCCTTGGTACCAAAACGAAAAAGAAAAGAAAGAATTCAAGAATGCACTCTGGTTTTTCTGGAAAAATGTACTTTTGGAAAGCCAAATAAATAGTTGATGATGGATAGTTTCTTAACAATCAAAGTACTCAGCTAATAAATGAGGAAGGAATGACAGACTTGATAAGGAAATAAAGTAAGTGTTTGAAGTACAAAACCTTACCTCTCAAAAATTCTTACAGAAAGTTAAACTTAGATCAGATCAGCCTCTACAACCAAGTGCCTGTGTGTAGGAAATGTACAAGAACCACCATGTCAGAGGACAATATGGTGATACAGTGAGCCAAATGCAGGTGGTAAAACTCCCTAAGATGAATGACCTAGTTTCTTTAACAAACTGGAAATGGAGAGGAAGAGAAAGGAGAAGGAGCCTGAGCAGGAGCAAGCAGTGGGGGTGAGGGAGAGAATAGCAAGAGCAAGAAGAAGAATGTGTGGTGAAAAGAAGAGGAGAGACGAGGAGAGGGGAGCTATAGATTAAAAGAGACTTCAGAGACATATCAACCAACTCTGTGTTGTAAGCCCCAAACCAACGTTATTTGGAACCCAATTCAAAAGAAGTATTTTTTTTAAAGTTCTGAGGCAATTGGGGAAATTTGAATACTGTCTAGATAATTTGATGATATTAAGAGATTATTGTTAAAAACGTGAGTGTAATAATGGCATTATGATTATACCTTTAAAAATTTTTCATTGTTAAGAGATGCATTCTAAAATGGATTTTAGAAAAGAAACAGCACAAAAACTGCAAAGATTGGATAGACAGTGGGGGGAGTGGATGGATGGATGGATGGATGGATGGATGGATGGATGGATGGAAGGAAGGAAGGAATGACAAATGGTTAGAACAGATGAGAAGACAAATAGATAAGGAATAAGCATTGTTCTTTGATGTGCTGCTTGACAGAAGAGAGGCAGGTTAAGAGCACTGTGGCAAATACCTCACAGTTCTTCACCCCACACACATTACGGATCCTAGTGTGCAGAAGGTAGCCCCCATTTGCTAGACTTCCTGACAAGGCTTAGGTTCTGCCTTCCAGATGCACTGGTATGAGTCTTCAAATCAAAACTGAAGCACTTGGAGAGAAAGGCAGGGCATGGAACAGCCATCTCATTGGCTTGGATCCTGGCAGCATGGCTCTCTGCCAGCCGCCTGCTGTCTGCTTCAGGACACTGCATTCTGCTTCCTCACTCCACACTGACAGAGGCATCTATGCCTGAGCAGCTCAGTTCTGCAATTTAAAATAGGGAGCAGTTCCTGGGAGCTCAGCCTCAGCCCTGTCTTCAGCCTTCCCAATGATTCTGAGAGTTCTCTCTCTTACTAAATACTTTTTTATTCAGTTCCCTAGAATGGATTCTGTTATTTTTAACTGAGAACCTGTCTACACTAAATCTCACAAAAGTAAGCATGGGACCTCACTTCGGAAAACATATGCATTCTAAGCACTGGACTCTATATACTTGCTGTTTCTGGAAACATTTTTAAAGTTAAAAGTGATGAGCAGTCTGGCACAACAGATTTTCCATTAAGTCCAAGAAAAAAATTACTTTTAAATATACAGGCTGGTATAGGAGTACATTATCATCTCATGGATTTTGCAGAGGATGGAAGGATCTCTTTGGATTCTCATGACCAGTTAAGTATAGGTTCACCTTTTCATTTGTCTCAGTTTAACCTTGATCTCAATCCACAAGTAGAAGATGGGTCCCTTCTGTTTCAAGCTGGAGAAGACATTTCTTATTTAAGCCTATGTGCCTATAATAAAGTGAAATTGTAACTAGGAAGGTGCCACTGTGAACTGAGGAGCCCAAATCCCTCAACCATTAGTGCCAACCATAGCACCAGGGCACAGAAGAAGATGGAGCCTGATGGAAGAGCACACTGTGCCCCTCCCCCAGGAAGCTCACATAGCCTGTGTTCCCAGCAAAGGATACAAGTAGATGCTTTTTCTAATACCAGGACAAACTACACCAGGGTTACACAGTTTCTCTCCCCAAATTTATTCCTGTATTGCCCTCGATGCAAAAGAAAATTATAAAGAGAGACTCTGAGGATATAGGAAAGATTGAGATCTGAATCTGAAGATTAGGATTTATTTCTTTAGTCCCTCGGAGCTTTATTTACCTTATTAGAAAAACACATACTAAGAGATTTATCTTTGTTAAAATATCCAATAGATCATATGTCTAAAAAGTTCTTTGTAATTCTATAACGGAATGTCAATTAGCTTTATTAACCAGGCTGAAGGTAAATACCCAAGAGTGGTTAGTTTGTGCATTTAAAACCCCATAAGCAATTATATTTTCTTAGTGTGTTCCTTATGCTTGGTTCCAAAAATCTCCCTATCAGAGTTTGATAAGCTCTGCCTTGGGAGAGTAATGTCTTTTGCTGTTTTCAACTCATCCAAAGGTTTTATCCAGATAAAATAGGAATTGTGAAACCTCCTTATATTTCTACTTTTAGATAAACAGTGCAGGGCTTTGTCAGAGTATTTGGAAATTATTCTCTGATGATTTATCTTTTCCCAGAACCATAGATTAAAAAATTATTTCATTTGGCACTGACAAGTTTGACCAGTTTGCCATACAAGATTACAAAGGGAGATTGGGAGAAAGCAGGCTACAGCTGCATTTATCATGATTTCAGGGACAGAGTGACAATATCTTTTGATGTAACTCTTGCCCTCTACATACATTTCAGACGTTTAGCATTTCCCACCTGTACTGTGCACCTGTTGGAAAATTTAATGTTATTTTTTGATAAAACATGAAAGAAGAAAGACCAAGAGAAGCAGAAAGCAAACTGATTATATCAAAGTCCAGCCTGACTCGATGACTGTTCTTTCTCGGCAATGCAGGGAAGTAGGAAACAGGCTGAGCAGAACTTGGAACAAAGGCATATAGTTTCTTATATGCTGCGCAGAAACAAACCCGAGGAGGAAAACCTGTCTAGTAAGAACTGTCCACTTCTTTGTATAGAGCAAACTAATCAGCAACCACGCACACAGCATCCCCAGTTTGATTAGTCAAGAGGCAAAAGGGGAGGGGAACCAGAGGTCCCATACCAGAGAGTGACTGTACACCATTTCTCATATTCTCTTTTGCAGCAATCGTCTAACTCCTTCCCAAAGACAATTCACTTAAAATCCACGGGGTGAGGGGGGAATCCAGTAGGGTCAGGGGAAGAAAATGTTCTTGTTTATCTATCTATCTATCTGGAGGGATAATCCCTACAGGAGAACTTAACACTCTAGATTTTTCATTGATTTGGGATGGTGATGGGCCCAGGTGACATCTGAAATAGGCAGGCTCAAAAGGTATAGCTAAGAGTGTCTGCCTAATGTCCCTCTACTCGTGGAGGCCAAAACCAATCCTCAATGTGAACTGAAGGCAGAGGCAGAGCTGAGTCCTGAGGAGATGCAGCTAGGGTTAGAAGTTCCCTTCTGACTCAACCACTGTTCTTTCTGAGTAATGCAGAGAAGGAGGAAAGAGGCTGAGCAGAGATCAAAGACCAAGGGTCCAGCCAAGGAGTCTATGAGAGACAGCTGGACAACCAAGCAGGCATACTGAGCTTGGAGGAGCCAAAGCCAGGATCCAATTCAGGTATTAGAGCCAAGATGGGGCCAGGCAGGAATGGTATCTAAGCTAAAGTGGATAAGACACTAGTCTGAAGGGGCTGAAAGTTTGGGCCCAGGTCACCTATAGGTAGTGTACATGACCCCATTGTATAGGTCAGTAAATTAAAGAGACATGCGTGGGCTGGGGTGGCTTATCTAGCCAGGACAAGAACAATAATTAAAACAAGAACAACTTATTGAGCTCTTACATGTAGATATTTATCTAGAAGTACAATCAGCTTTTAAAAATAATTTTAAAATAAAATGAAATAAATTTATTGCACTCTTTGTATGTTCTAGACACTAATCTAAGAACATTAAATGAACTGCCTCATTCAGTTATCACAATAACCATATGGGGCTGGCACTATTACTAACCTCAATTTACCTTTCAATTAAAAACCAAAAAAATCTGAGTCATAGAGAAGTTAAACAAACAGCTGAAAGTCATGTAGCCAAGCTATATTCAAAAACAGATCATGTGCCCTCTATGCCCTCTAGCTTAACTTGATACGCTATGCAGCATACTCCAGCGCCTTTCACTAGTATTTATATACTTGATGGCCTCAGAGTAACCATAACATAGCACATACAAAGTGATCAAAACCACAAATCTATAACAAGAAGAAATCAAACATTTAGATTCAGGGATTGTAAGAAGAGGTAAGGATTCTGAAGTCATCTTGGCCAACCCCTCATTGTAAAGATAAAGTTACTTGCCTAAGGTCACTGTGGGGAAAACTTGCAGCACTCATTCATATCAGCTTCTCCACTCCTCCATGGGTATTATGGCAAAGTGGTGGCTTCCCCTCTGGTTGTTACTAGCCAATGGGCTGTGGGTGACAGTGACATGTGTCACTTCTAAACTGAAGTTATCATGCTAAGGCATTTGAGAGGAGGTGTGAGTTCCACATGGTCTCTTCCCCCACTATGGCAACCCTGATTGCCATGTGTCCTAGATCCAGGTTGCATGATTCCTGAGTCACAGCGTGAAAGAAACTGACCTCAGAGAATCACCCAACCAAAAGCAGGCTTTGCATAATAGATGCAAATAAATGAATGTTTACATGTTTAAGCATCTAAGATTTGGTAGAAGAGGGTATATTTATTACTACAGCAAACCTCCTACCTTCCTGACTAATAGAATACCAGTTAATGAAGATGGCTCCTTAGTTACATTATAAATCTTTTTAAACTTCTTTCAGTACAATAAAAACCTCAAATCAAATGGTTTTATTTCTACTTTTCAAAAAAATAATAAAATCTCTCTAAATCAGTATCAAATGTCATGCAATCTCACCCTAAGACATAGTCAAAAATAGGAAGTAAATAGAAAAGTCCTCTTAGTCACAAGAAATACATGGCATAACGTCCATACATTTATATGATAGGTGCATTTAGATCACAGAGACTTTTAATTTCCATACACTTCCAACCAATTGTTCTTTTTCTTCTGACCATAAAAAAATTATAATTAGAAAAAAAATCCAGGTTTTTAGAAATAGGCATCCAGGTAGCAAAAGTGAAAGCTAAGAGACTCACTTGAAAATTACTCATTCCAGGACAATAATCAGCAGTTGGAGGGACAATTTGGGTCATTTTAACAACCTCTAAGACAGTAGAATATGTAACACATTTGAAAATACTTTCACCGAATATGTTGGTTCATTGGTTGGTTGGTTGGTTTCCACTTAGGGCTTTAAAAGAAAGAGCTGAGAATTTTAAAGTTATTGAAAATATAAAGAGGGAGGGCTGGGGTTGTGGCGCAGTGGTAGCGTGCTCGCCTAGCACGCGGGAGGCACTGGGTTCGATCCTCAGCACCACATAAAAATAAAATAAAGATATTGTGTCCACCTACAACTAAAAAATAAATATTAAAAAAAAATATATATATAAAGAGGGAGACAAAGACAACGAGGTAACTAGAGTAATGCTGTGTTACATCCACTTCAAAAGGCTTAAGTGTTTTGTCAGTGGGATCTGAGGAGCTTCTCTCATGTTTGCCATTTCACTTAAGCATATTTTTAAATTTTGAATTTTTCTGAAATGATCATGTATTACTTTCATAATACAACAATAATATTTTTAAGAGGCTAATTCAGATGTGTGCAAAAATCAGAGAGAGTGAAGACTTCAATAGCTCAACTTGGCCAAAAAATGGAGATGTCAATTCTACTACACTGTTCTTATGCATCATCAAATTAAGAATAACCACCACCAAAAGCAGAGTTTTCCTTTCTTTTCTTAAAGGATGAAGACAGTGCTGACCTCAGACTCCATCTTGGTTGGGCTCATAAATCAATGGTCTGAGTGCATAGGGCTCTGGAAGTGATAATCAGTTAATTTAGCCAGGACTAATGGAAGAGAGCAAGTTCTACCTGTCTATTCACTTCACTAATCAGAGAGCAGGCTGAGCTGCCCAGGTGAGCTACCCCTTGGATGTATCATGATAGATAAAGGTTTTTCTGAATTGGTTAATGATATTGGTATCTACATAGAGATTTGGTAACACATGTTGCTTACAGCTGTGACTGTTGCCTTGCAAATGAGTCCAAAGAGCTGATGACACAATTGGAAACTAGTATTTTTTTCATTCTTATGTGTCAGCACTAAGATGGATATATTTAAAACATTTAACTACTGATTCAGCTTGGGCACTGTCCAATCAGAACAGATGCCAAGGTAAATGGCAGGTAGACCTGCATTCCTGCTGAATATCAACCAGCCTGGGTGAGATTCTTTTTCAAGAAATTAAGGAATTTACATGGCTGAGGGGTTTATTCCTTCAAAGACCCAACCATTATAAGTAGAGGGAGTAGGCAAAACAAAACAAAACAAAAAAGAACAAAAACCCCTCCAAACTCAACTCACATTGCTGAAAAACTACTTTGGTCCATCATGAGGGAGACAGGCAACCCGTAGCAGTTTTATGAAGAGTCTAAAGAGCACAATTAAAGGGGAAACATCAGAAAACTGGCATGATTTCCCTGTCTGGCCTGCCAACACTACCGGGTGAGAATGCCTCCGGCCAAACCACAAAAACTGCCAACACGAAATTAAATTATACAATGAAAGAAAACATCTTGCTCCAGTTTAGGCAGATTACAAGCTGAATTACCCTTGAAAGTCCTTCAGATGGAGAAAAACAAACCCAGTTTGTAGAGGAGAAAAATGAGACCATAAGGAAAGTTTTGCTGCCCTCTAAGGAGAGGGCTGCCTGCATCAACTCATTCAAGGCACAAGTAAGCAAGTGGGCATATTTATCAGCAGCTCTCCTAAGAATTGAGTGCTTTAGAGAAGGTAAGCATGTGAAGGAAACCTACAGATTCTATCTGCAGGGGTGCAGTACTAAATAACAATGGATGTTGAGGAGAGAATGAGGATGAGAGACAACTGTCACAGCCAGAAAATGTGTGCCCTATCTAAAGGGTACAGATATCTCACATTGATGGCATGAGGAAATTCAAGTCCAATGTTGATGGATCATCCCATTTTTAGTGAAAAGTCAGCACTACTGATGCTTATCTCAAGTTTCTTAATTTTCAAATGTAGGCAAAGAATTTCAAGAGAAACAAAACAAAATAGCTTTATCACTCTTCAGTCGATGAAGGACAACCCAACCATATGCAAGTCCAAAAGTTGCAACCTCTGATATAATTCCTTCCTTCATTCCTTCCTTCATTCAAAAACATTCTCTGAGCATCTATCGAGTACCAGATACTGTGCTAGGACTAAGAGATACAATTCATAAGACAAAGTTCCTGCCCTCAGAAAACTTGCCAGCTGGGCTGGGGATGTAGCTGTGTGGTACAGTACATACCTAACATACACAAAGCCCTGAGTTTGATCCTCCAGTGCTTCAAAAACCAAACAAACAAAAATCTTGCAATCTAACATAGATAAAGATGAGCCCAGGTAATTCCAATACTGGAATATAAGTGCTCCTGGGGTACATAAGAAGGAACCCTATAAAATAAGGTGGACAGAAATAAGGTTCAGAAATGACTCCGGCCAAACCACAAGAGAAGAAATTTTTAAGTTGAGGCCAAAAAGGTAGCTGTTAACGTAGTGTTGTCAGTTTTTTCAAGAAGAAATACCTAAGTAGAGACCAAAAGGGTAGCTGTTAACATAGTGTTATCAGTTATCTTTGGCTATATGACAAACCACCCCAAAAGTTTAAAATAGCAATTGATTTCGCTTGTGATTCTTAGAGTCAGCAGTTGGAGCTGGGCTTAGCTGGATAGCTCTGATCTGGAACTTGCTAATACATTAAATGACCTGGTAGATTGGTCGGAGGCCTGACTGGGAGCAGCCAATCTAGGATGGCCTCCCCTTGGTATCTTGGTATCTGTTATTATCTCCAGCAGGCTAACTGGGGATTGTTCACATGGCAACTGGGCAAGCTTCCAGGAGAACAAATGGAACTTGCAAGCCTTCTTGAAGCCTAGACTCAGAACTGACACAGTGGAACTTCCTCGGCATCCTGCTGACCAAAGCAAGTTCTAGGGTCAACTCAGATTCAAGGGGAGGGGAAATGGTCTGTCCCTCTGAGTGGGAAGTCACACTGCAAAAGCTGTGGCTACAGGCCAGGGGGGTAGGGGGGAGTGAAGAACTGTGGCCAGTTTGGCAATCTTTTTTGCCTGATAGGAAGGCACGGCCGGTGGACAGATCTAAAGATAACCAAGAGAGAAAATAGAGTTTGGGAAACTCAAGTGATTTTGTAGGACAGGAGCAAAGACGTTCTGCAAGAAAGCATGAAATTGTGACCCAAAGAAGCCAGACCAAGGACCTCCCGTGAGGGCAGCCCTGTGAAATAGATTTTTTTTAAAAGGAGCTTTCTCTCTGCCAATTAAGTTAAATACAAACAGTCACAAGATAAATATTATGCAAGATTAAACATAAGTATCCTAAATAAAGTATTTTGGGCGTTTACATCTAGTTGGAACTTAGGGACAGTGTCATGACAGAGGTAGAATTCAAGCTGAACTCGGAAAAAAAAATAATGTTTCCAGGTAGAGATAAAGAAGTGAGCCAAAAGGTGAGCATGGCTCGAGTGCAGGAGCAGGAAGATCCAAAATATAGAATAGCAAGCGGTGTGGTTTGTCTAAGCCAAGGGCAGCAGTTCTTATTCTCTGTATACCTTAAGATCCAGAAAGACATTCTTCACATTCAAACGCTGATTATGCTGGAGTGAAGATGAGATATGGAGTTAGTGTGAATGGAAGCCCTCTGATTGTAACCCCCTCCCCTGTCTTACCCACTGGTCCTTTATGATACTGAGTCTAAGATCCACTAATATGAGCTTCTTTAGGGGAGCAAGGAAAGATGTAGCTGAGAAGGTATTTCCTAGAAGAGCCTGGAGATGCTCAAATGCCAGGCTCAGAGGTCAAAACTTAGTGAGGGCTGTAAAAAATGCCCATTTTTGTTTAAGACTGACAAATAGAGCTCCATTTTGCAATTTGTCTGGCTGAAGTGGGTAAAATAAGGCAGAGAGGGGCTAAGAGAAGGTACTTCTTCCCTATCCCCTTTTCTGGCAGCATTACTAATAACTCAAAGGACTTTATCCTAAGAAGTACAAACATATCCTCCAAATTCTTCCCAGCATGGTGCTCTAATGGTGCTGAAAGGCAAATTGAAACATAATGGCCAGGCTTGTGCTGGTGAGTGGCAACTATTTAAGAGGTAAGACAACATTCAGGAGGAAAATAGAGCCAAGGTAGGATGTGGAAGTAGTAGTAGAAAAGGAAAAGAATATTTGTGATGTGTGTCATTAGGACTTGGAACTTACTCAATGTAGGGGGTAAAACAGAGATAGTATCAGTGGCACTCCAATTTTTTGAAGTTGTGAGAGAATTGTGGTACCACTAGCTAAAACAAAAACAAACACTCAAAAAAGAAGCAGCAGAAGCAGGGAAGGGGCTGGGTGGGGGGAAGAAAGAGAGGAGAGAGGAGAGGAGAGGAGAGGAGAGGAGAGGAGGAAACAAATACTTGGGCAAACAAAAGGATTGTAAAGGGAAGAAGAAAATGAAGTCTGAATGTTTGGTATAAGTACCAAGTCTAGAACAAGGGCTAAAACTAAAATTTGTAGGACCAACCACAAAAACAAGAATCTCATGAATATAACATTTCTCCTAAGATTCTCAGCATGGAAAAAATGCATATGGGAGAGAAACCCATTTGTTATTTCCCATAAAAATATTACATTGTTCAAAAGTCCTGGCAGAACTAAGAATAGGAAGAAAGGTAAAAATTGGATGAAAAAGTTTTGTTCTTCAAAACTGCGTGGTACTGGCATAGAAATAGACATATAGATCAGTGGTATAGAAGACACAGAGACAAACCCACACACACAGTCATCTGATCCTTGACAAAGGTGCCAAGAACATACATTGGAGAAAAGATAGTCTTTAACAAATGGTACTGGGGAAACTGGTTATCCATATGTAGAAAAATGAAACTAGACCCTTATTTCTCATCCTGAACAAAAGTCAACTCAAAATGGATCAAAAACCTTGGAATTAGACCAGAAACTATGCAACTCATAGGATAAAATGGAGCGTCAACACTCCAGCTTTTAGGCACAGTGATGACTTTCTCAGTAAGACCCCTAGATCTCAGAAAATAATGCCAAGAGTTAAGAAAAAGCTTCTGCACCGCATAGGAAATGATTAGGAACGTGAAGAAAGAATCTACAGAATGGGAGAAAATCTTTGCTAGCTACTCTTCGGACAGAGGATTAATATCTAGAATATATAAAGACTTCAAAAAATATTACACCAAAAAAATCAAATAACCCAATTAATAAATAAATGGACAAATGAATGAAACAGACACTTCTCAAAAGAAATACAAATGACCGACAAATATATGAAAAAAATGTTCAACATCATTAGCAACTAGGGAAATCAAAACTACACTGAGATTCCATCTTATACTAGTCAGAATGGCAGCCATCGAGAACACAAATAATAATAAATTCTGGAGAGGATGTGGAGGAAAACGAACACTTTTGCACTGTTGGCAGCACCGCAAATTTGTACCACCACTATGAAAATCAGTATGTAGAGTCCTCAAAAGACTAGGCATGGAACCACCATATGACTCAGCTATACCACTCCTCGGAATTTATCTTGAAGAATTAAAATCATCCGACTACAGTGATACATGCATACCATGTTTATAGCAGCAGAGTTCACAGTAGCCCAACTATGGAACTAGCCTAGGTGTCCATCAATGAATGAATGAATAAAGAAAATGTGGTATATGTACACAATGGAGTTTTATTCAGCCATAAAGAAAAATGAAATTACATGATTTACAGCAAAATAAATGAAAATAGGTACCATCGTGTTAAGCAAAATAAGTCAAACTCAGGTTAAGGGTTATATATTTTCTCTCATATGTGGAAACTAGAAAGGAAAAAAGAAAAGAAAGGTAGGGACAGATCTCATGGAAATCAAAGGGAGATCAGTAGAGGAATGGGACCAAGGGGTGAGAGGTGTGAAGGAGGGGGCCAGTGCTGGGGAATGATATTGGCCAAATTGTATTGTTATGTTGTATATTGTGTGCATAGATTAATATGTAACAACAAATCCCATCAATATTTGCAACTATAATGTACCAATAAAAAATGTGGAGGAGAGAGTTATGTTTTGCTTTTCTCTCTCTCTTTCTTTCTCTTAACTTTTTAAAATTTGGTGCTGGGGATTGAACCTAGGACTTGCACATGCTAAACATACCCTACCTCTGAGCCATACCCTAACCCCAATTAAGTTTTTCTTTTGCATGAGAAACAATGTGAGAGATAAACCCTGCATACATGCTAGGCCATGACCACAGGAGTGAAGACCAGAATGTCCTGCTCCAACCTTCTCTCTTTCTGAAGTTCTGACTTCATAAATATGTGAAAGACTTGATCAAATGATAAAATTCATCATTCTGCCACTTCTAGCTCAGGATAGTTTTTTGTGCAATAAAAATGGGTGCCCATATTTCCAGTTTCAGGGAAGCTGAATTTTAAGTCTTTCCCATTTCAGAAAGGCACCAAAGAATTGAAGTTTAGACTATATAGGTTCTGAATTGAGATTTGGTGAGTTCAAATCCAAGCACTGCTCTAATCTGAGGAATTCGTTTAACTTTTGTGTGTTTATTCCCTCATCTGTAAAATGGATAATATTATGTACTTCTTAAGGTTGTTGTGAGGATTAAGTGAGAAACACATGTTACATGAACTCAATTATTAACTATGATTGCTTCACAATTATGTATTTTATTACAGATATTCTTACCAAGTGATAATGAATAATTCTCCTTGGACACAAATATAATCCAGAGGGAGTTTCCACATTCTCTAAGAAAATTCCATTCAGTTTAGAATGACTGGCAAGCAACTTCAAGGACCTGTAAATGAATGAATGCCTGCCAAAATAGAAATTCTTAATGGCTTCCCCAATCACTATGGTAATCCTAGCCATACAGCTAATCTGCTTTGGGTGCCAGTCATACCTTCTTTCCATGTATATGAGTTTTGGAAGATGGACTTTAAAAAATGACCTTCCACATTAGAGACTGATTTTTTTAAATTTATTTATTTTATACTGGGATGAACCTGAAGCCAAGCCTTTGTTCCAGAGCTGCAAAGAGGTGCCTCAGCTGGGCCAGAGTGCAGGTGGCAAGCACACGCCACAGCTGGTGGAGACACCCACTCCACACGGCACTGCTGTCTGGAGCAGCCAGTATCCATGATCTGATGACTTCAACTTCCCACTTCTCAACCAAAGGGGAGAAAACAGAAGTGGGGCAGACCTGAACGGAAGTTCAGACTCAAGGATTAGCCAATAGCTTTAATACTTTTCCAAACTCTGATTAGCATAAATTTGGGCCAATAGCATTGAGCTAAGTGCTATATAAACTCTAAACTAGCAGTCAGATAGCGATCTGCTATTGGGTCTCCTCTTGCTCCTGTGAGGATTCTGTTTCTCTTCTTCACACTTTAATAAATCTTATTCCTTTTACTGTTGCCTTCTGTTGTCCCATGAATTTCATTCTTCAGATTTGTGAGACAAGAACCTGGTAAGAAGTTGACAATGAGCCACTGGGGTCTGCTGCAACATCGGAGGGTACAGCCCACCATTTAAAGCTACAACACACCACTTGATAGCAGTGAAGAAGAATCTAGCTTTGCAAACTGTGACCCTTGGAGTTGACACCAGTAGGCATCCCCTGCTGTGATTAGCTACTAACACTAAAAGAGGTTTTCTCCCTTGTAGGGCCTGCAGCTTGCACAGGCCCTACCTATCAGAAGAAGTGGAGAATCAAGTTTTGTCTCAAACTCAGGGCAAAGCACACTCTCCACCACTGTACTATACCCTCAGGTCCAACTTGACAAATTTCTTGTTCCTACTTCTATTAACTCAGAACAGTAAAGGATCTAGAAAAGGATTAGAACGTTCTTTACTTCAACTCAAATATCTCCTTATAAGTTTCTTCCTCTTATTAACAGTATCATAAAGATGAAGTTATATGAAGCCATTAGCAGAATTCACAAGCCTGAGTATTTAGAAAAGAGGTACCCTGCCCTGGAAAGGTGGCCTGGCCAGAATACTCCCCTTTGGCAAACCCTTAGATATCCTCCTGGGCAAAAATGAATCTTGGGCTTATTTTAATGTTCTAGACACAATACAAAGTCATAGTTTATTAAGGCCATTTTTTCTCCTAATGTCTTAAAATAGCACTTTATTTCTTTACTGCCGAATTTTCTGCAACAAGTACTGTCAGTGGAGTCCTGCTGAATGTTAAAAACTGACTCTCCAGAAATTAAAAGCCTTGGAGAGTAACATTTGCCAGTTTCTGTGGTATAAATACCCTACCATTGCTGATTTCAAGCAACCAAGGATGATGCTTCTGAAAGTGAAGCTGGGAACATCCGTGTACAATGGGCTCTGATGAGCCAGTATGAGCTATCTCCAACACACCACTGTTGTTGTGCAAAACACCCCTTATGCCACAAATGGGGCATTTCCCAAGTGTAGTTGCAGATAATAATGCTGCCCTTGGAGCTGGGCAGGCCACATGGAGCAAGAATCAAGACTGGATCCTTCAGGTGGCTGTTGAAGCCACTGCTGTCTCATTTGATTTGTGTCACAAATATGCTTCGAGACTTTTCTTTATGTCAGCTGTTCTTGTCAGATCAATTTGGAAGAGCAATTAGGAAATGTGGGTAACAATAAAAATAATATTGGAAACAGCTCTAGAAGATTTCCTGAGGCCCTCAGGGACCTCATTTCTTGGTAGTCTGGATCAGTGACATTATTTGCTCCACCCACTTGTGGGTGATGACTCCCCCCTGACCTAGTCCTTCTCTTATTGTGGCTGAAGCTGTTCTTGGTAAAGTGTGAGGAAAGACTTGCTGAATCATAGATACAACTGGTTTGGGGCCCCACCTTTCTGGAGGCATTTGGGACAAATTCACTCATGCTGAATGGGAAGAAAGCTGAGTGGCACTCTCAGAAAGGCAGTCAAAAGTGTTCCTTGCTGCAGGGATCTCAGGTGACAGAATTCTCTTCTGTCTAGAATGATCTCTGACAGTCAAATCCACTTTTAAAATCTTGATTCTAAGAATGGATAACTAGTCAAGTCAGAAGTTCTATATCATTTTTTAAAGAATGCACATTCTACTCTGATGCTAGTAAAACTTTTGGTACTTGCCCTGAAGGATGGTCCAGATTACCTTGGTCCCCTTCCTTCCTTTCTGCTTTGCATTTGCAGTAGAGATCTGGTGTGTCCTCCACTTCTCTCACTTCCTCTTGACTTCACCTTGTCTGTCAGCAAAGAAGTGAGTTCTTTGAGAGAGAAATGAAGAGATGGGCAAAGTCTCACCACAAAAAGGCCTTGGAAAGGGGCCGTTTTGGAAAAACTTTCGGAACCAGCTCTTGGAATCTTTGCTTTAACCCATGTGGCAAGGTTTCCAGGTGTCACTAAACATCTCAGCTGTTTTTCCTTTGGCAGCAGTGATGGCGTGGGCCATGCCCCTCTGCATCCTCCTACCAAGAAACTACTTCACAGAACTATGAAAGGAAAATGGAGAGGAAGTGCATAAGACTGCCATGTGAACTGCATAGTTTTTGAAAGGTATTATTTATTAGAATGGTGATCCCACTGACAGTGAATTGCTTAATCCATGTCTTCCTCTTAAATTTATATACTTTCCTATTCTGGTTCCATTTGAGGAGTGTGTGTCTCCATGAGACAATTTGGCTTTACAGTCCTATCCTATTCCTTTCTTTTCTTAGCACTATCCTAGAGGTTGGAACCCAAGATCCCAATGCTACAGATAAAACAACTAAAGCTCAAGGAAGTTCAAAAAGCTAATAATTTTTAGACATAGGATTTGAATTCACATCTTTTGACTCCAACTGCAGGGATCATGCTACACTGATAGGTTATAGGAGCCCAAAATATTTATGAAGAATACATTAGTGAATAAGCCATCCTTTTCCAGAATGCTTGTCTTAGGAAAGCCTGCCTCTGCATTGCACATCCTGCCTCCAAAGCACTAGACAACTATGAAATGTATCAAAGAAATCAACCAGCTGATCCATGTAAGAATTGGTATGGATTCTGAAAAGGGACTTTGGAGTTGTAGGGAACAAGAGAAGGACATCAGAGGCAAAACACCAGAAGCCAATTGCCCAGTCTGAGGTCAGGGTCACATCCTATTGAGCAAAGTTCATCTCACCTCAAGGATAATGTGCACCACAAGTCCTTTGAAAGTTTTTGCCCCTGAAAGAATATGTACATCATCTGCTTCTTTGCAAATTTTAAAAGATGACACCTAAAACTTATTTATATTCTTTAGCCCCACTCACTACTCTGAAAAGCTATCTTTACATTGTTCCCAAGTCCAGCTCCCTGCTGCCAATTGGCTACAACTACCTCTGTCGGACTCCAGCAGCTTTATCACCAGAGTCCCTGAACTCTAGTTTTCTTTTTAACCCACTGCATGGGATCACTGTTATACCTCACCATGTTGGATGCTGCCATGGACACTCATTCTGAGATCACCATCAAGGATGTAAAGGAGAAAAAGAAGTTGAGGAGGCAGAGAAAGGAAGGACCCTGCTAATGAGAATGCTAATGAGAAAAATGGAGAGCAGGGCAGGGAGGAGGAGGGAGAGGAGAAAGAGGAGAAAAGGGGAGGGGAAAGCAGAGCCGGAGGAGGAAGGAGATGATGGTAAGGAAGAGAATGGAAATTAAACTAAAAAAAAAAGGCCAATATGACCTATTCACCCTCCACATCCCATCTCAGAATCAACACGTGATCACCCTGCAGCAGAGAGCCCCACCCCCACCCCATAGACAGTGTCACCCGCAGATGACATGCTCACCACCCAACCACAACCACAACGTGAATGTGCAACAGGGGAGGGGAAAATAACCCAAATTTCCAAAGCCCTGCTGTTTTTCTTAAAAGCACTTTTAAAAAGAGAGTTTTGTATTTATATTTTATGTTTTTATACATGTCGTTAGGGGTCAGCCATTCTTAATGATCTCGGATGACCAAATCTGCCTTCAAAGTATTCTTGGTTCTACTTCTGACTTTACTTGTGGTGTGATCATGTTTCTTATAATCTCAAAGGAGAAAAATATTGTAAAAAAAAAGCAAAACCAACAACAATAACAAAAACAATCTCATTCCCAGTAGTATAGTACTTTAGCTGTACTTTAAGCAGCTGGTTTGTATTTTCTATCTTTTTAAATTTTTCTTTCTTTTATTTATTTTTGTCTATGAAGCTACTGTTAATTTTTTGTTCTGTTTGATTTTTTTGTGAAACAATGTCATCCAACAATAAACCAGAATTTTGAGCTGAGGTTATGCCTCAATGATAGAGCACTTGCCTAGCAAGTGTGAAGCACTGGGCTCAATCCTCAGCACCACATAAAAAAATAAACAAATAAAATAAAGTTATTAAAAAATAATAATAATAAACCATAATTTTATTTTGCTTAGTTTTTCCAAGAAAAATTAAAAATAAAACACATGCTTTAATAGTTGCAAAAGTTTTATCTTATTTTCTATGCATTGCACACACTATTTAAATGTATGTTGTCCCAAACATTGAACAGCAGAACCAACATTATATTTACAGAAATACCTGCCACAGAATCTAATTACCCAAACCAACTTCATTATCATATCAGACTGCCAGATCAGCATGCTATTAGCAAATACCTGATTTCATATTTTATTTCCTGCAAATGTGTCCATACATGTACCCTGTCCACAGGATAATCTTCTCACTCCTTAATTGTATTTCTAAAACAATGGGAAACATAAGTCCCAGAGCCTTCGGGACATGAGATGAGATCAGGTTTCCTTCCTGCCTGCCTTTTACTAGGCTCTTCTTCAGGAGCAATGTGTTTTGAAATTATTTCTTTGTGTGATACAAAGAGAATTTTGTATACTTTAGGACATGCCTCATAGTGAGATTCACCTGGGTGTGAAGTTTGTCTTTAAAAAATTTTTGGAAAGGAGTTTAAATGGAAACTGAGGATCTGGAAATTGATTCCCTTGGATGCTAATTATTCCATATGCCCCTGAAAGTCTTCAAGCACCTTCACTTTCACCACTCTGTGCAGTGCTCTCCAGATCTTGTCCTCCCTTCCCAGTTGCCCTCTTCCCAGGACTCAATTATTCTTAAAATGGCTTCACTGACCACTACTGAGGCATCTGACCAAGTATCTTTTGTTTATTGCTCTTACCATCTTTCTTTCACCTTAGCAAACTTACATGTCTTCAGGGAGAGTGATTTTAAAGATGCATTAAACTAATTTATATGAAGATGATCATGATTGATAGCTACTCAAGTTTTAAGGTAGTATTTGCATTTTTCAAAGAGAAATTTGCCTACCAAAAGACTCTTCGATTGGTTGGAAATCCAGGCTAATATAAAAGAATCTTTGGGTACTGATGGAGAAATATTTTGGATGATTCTAAGACATTTATACCAGTTTGAATCACTGTATTGGGAAGCAGTTAGACCCTACTGTTAAGTAAAGTCTAAGCCTGATAAGCAACATCCCATATCTTAAATCTGCAGGGTGGACCAATTAGAAAAATGTCATCAGTATCCTGTAGACAGCCAGTAACTGAAACTGTAATACCAGAATGGAGGTAGGAGGAGATCGAGACTAACTTTACTTAAGTCCCTTTATCTGTGAAATTCCATCAACTCTAAATCTCTTGGGGGTAGTTCTAGTCTATTTTGAGTCTCAGATATTTTTATTAATTGACAAAATAGAGAAAGACATCCAACATGACAGAAGGCCCAGGTGAACCAATTTAGGAGATTCATTAGAAGAGCTGAGATTCTGAAGGTTATTTCAGGTCACACTGCATACACCCAAGACTGAAGAAGTCAGCTTGTAAGGAAGAAAAAAGGTCATATCCAAGATGATGCTTCTCTCACTTGGGCATATGTTACATTTGGAGAAGTTTGCTTTCTAAGTCTAAGGATTTGAATCTCACCTTCCAAAATGGGGCAGGAAAATGGATTTCTGCCACTTGGCTCCATCAGTTCAACAAATAACTCTTCACACCAAATCCATATCTCTGAATGTAGATATGAAGACTTTCAGAAAGAATTGCAATAGGATATCTTTTGAATTCCACTGTAACTGTGACATTCAAATGACCTGACTGTATCCCTCTAGAATCCAGATAGAATTAAAGAAAATTTGCTGTTACAATCAGAAACAGAAATGAGGATGAAGGATCTGTTCCCCTACTCCCCTGCTCCTCTATTACTTATTTTCATGATAAACAGCAGGCTAATAAACATCTGTTTTCTCTCAATGTCCAAGGGATCTGTTTGCAAACATGAAGAACCATCACTTTTTGTTCTCTCGGGAGAAAACAAAACACTATCAATCAAAGCAAAGCTACATACCCAGACCTGCTGCAGCAGCTGCTTGTTCAAAACCGCATGTCATTCCTCTGCAAACCAAAAAGCCGGGACGCTTGTGTATCCTCTGCTCTTCTGATCAGTGCTGCAGGTTAACTCTTGGAGGCTGGATGCTCTAACCAGGAACGCCAAGGCTCACCAACTTAACCACTTGCATGCTGACTCATGCAGCAGTCAGGACGCACCCCTGCTGAGCCGACTGAAGATGAACTCTTGCACCATCCTGGGAAGGTCATACCTAGAGTTTGTCATTTTGCACCCTGCAAGAACACGGCCTGGGAAGCAGTTACTCATTTTCTCAGACTGACCTGCTTGCCCTCTTTCATTTGGAAAATATTCAATGCTTTTCCCACCACATCAACTACACACATCTGAAAGGAGACTGGACAGAACAAATCAGTGTGGAGATGTAAGTTAAGAACATTTTGGATGAAGGAAAATGGGGAAAAAAAGCTCTGGGAAAGGAGGCGCCCCCACTTTTCTACACAGATTGCAACTAGACGGAAGAAACTATTTGCATGTAATCACCTTCTTAGTTTGGAGAAGTAAATAAAACAGTATTTACATGACCCCTGGTGTCCTTCACAGGCAAAATCAAAAATCAACTTCCTGCAGTTTTGCCTCAGTTTGAATCTATATCGATATTGTAGGGTTCAGAAGCCTAGAATTCCTAAAGAAAAGTGGTACCGCTTCCACAATTATTGGTGGATAATTTTGAAAAGCAGTTTAAGAGGTAAAAACTTAAATCTAGGACAAGTGCCTGGTTTTCTGTAGGCCATAACAGAGTCCTCCACCATCAGACTCAAGAGGAAGTAAAAGCAGGCAGGTGCAGCGCAAATGTTAGGTAAAAATTGAACTCTGAAGGCAGGAATGAAATAGATACACAGCCCTGTGGGAACTAGGGGCTGGTTCTCTCTGCTTCCTGCTGATTAGAGAGAGCCACAGAGCTGCCTGCTGAAGTTATTAGCTACTATGGGCTCCTAGGCTCTGGAGTCTGCTTTGCCTAAAGTACATCTACCTAGGGGGCCTAGAAGCTCCAGAAAAGTGAGTGCAAATTCATCTACATGTAGAACAGCACATAGACTGGGTGCATAATTGTAATGGTGCTAAAATTAGCAGCAGCTAGTATGCTGAAGGCTTTCCGTATTCGAGTATGTGTGCCAAATGCTTTACATATGTTCTGTAACAAGGACCACTAGCTCTTCAATAAAAATCTGTGTTCCCTTCTCCTTCCCAGAGTCCCCTGCCATCAGGGTAGCCAGGTAACTGAAGTCTGGACAATGGAATGTGAGCAGAAGTGATATGCTACAGTTCCATTCCTGGCCCATACAGCCTTTCCCGTGAATGATTCTCCAGGTTCCAGGCACAGACAGGGAGGAAGAGATCCACAGTGATCCTGGAGGCACTGGGAGGAAGAAAGTGAAAAGTTTCCATCGAAGCGAAGGGTCGCATGGAGGAGAGCTGCTGAGCTTTGCAATTACTTTTAAATTATGGGGGAGGGGGAAGGAATTATACATCAACCTGAAAACGTGTTTTTAAAAATTCCTTTAGAGATATGTAAGCATAACAGTTCAAAGACCACTTGTCTACAGAACAAAGGTCAGACTCCATAACCGGATATTCACACTTCTCTCAGCCTAAGCCCTTTTTCTCTGACATCTTTTCTGGGTCATTCTCTCACTCCAGGCACATTAGTCACCTTACAATTCCTTCCCACTCCATTCCAATAGAGAAATGACAAGGTGATGCTATGTGACTTTTGAGACTGGGTCACATGAGGCCTTGCAGTCTCCACCATGTGTCCTGGGAAACTAGCTCTTGGAGTCCTGAGTCACCTCCTAAAAAGTCTGAAAATCCCCAAGCTGCCACACTGGAGAGAACGTATATAGATGCTTTGGTCACCATCTCAACTAAATATATCTTTCCACCCCTTCCACCCTTCCCCACTAAGATAGCAGACATACAAATGAAACCATCATAGATAATCCAAACTAATGCAGCTTAGTACAATCAGTGGTCCCCACCAGTGCCACACAGAACAAAAGTCTCACCTAGCCAAGTTCCCTACTCAACTTGCTGGCCCACAAGGCCATAGGCTATAAAGCAAACAAAGCTCATTGTTGTTTTAAGCTACTATGTTTGGGGTAGTTTGTGACATAGCAAGAGATATGAGGAATATCCTCCTTCAGGGTCCAAGACAGGGTCCATGTTTTTCAAGAAGCATTTTCTGACCATTCCACCTCATCTCTGAGTAGTCTGATCCTTTTTCATTCTGGTCTTGAATTTTTTTTTAAATAAGGAGTTGTCCTTTTCCACCTGGAGTCTGATTCATTTTATGGACTTTGTATAATGCATTTGTTGAATGTTCATTGACTGAGATAAATCTGTAAGGTGGCGGGCAGGTATTGGGGTAAAGTAGTGCTCTCTAGCTGGTTTGGTTCTTTCTGTACACCATGTACACTAGGCTACTGACTGCAATGGTCAAGTAGTATTTAGCCAACCTAGTATTTATTCATATATTTGCTAAATGCCTGCTACTACACAAGACCCTGGTGATAGAATAACAGTCTTTCTTTTCCAAATGGAGGAAGACAAACAAAAAAATGCAATTAATTATAATCTGTTGGGTTATGAATGCTCAGAAGAAGAAGAAATCAAGATAAGAAGCAGGAAGATTTTTATTTTAATAGCATAACAGAATGGTCCTCTGTAATAAGGAGATTTCAATAGATGCCTGAGAGGAGAGGGGAGAAAGTTATGTCATACTTATACCTGGGGAGAAAGCATTCCAGGAAAAAGGAGTAGGAAGCACAAAGCTCCCTGGATAAGACCATGCTTGATGGGTTGAAGAAAAAGAAGGTGGCCAGGTTGACTTGAGCAGAGAGAGCAAAAGGAGCACCATGACAAGTGGTCAACATGGGCAAGGTGGGGTACAGGGGATGAAGGCCAGGAAATATCAAGGTCAAGGTGAAGACTTCAGATCTTGCTCCAAAAGCGATGGGAAGTCATTAGAGATTTTTAAGCCAAACAGTGGCATAATCCGGCTACTAGAAAGCTTTGTCTATTATCTACCCAAATTCTATGCAGAACACGCACTATACAGAAGCGAGCTGCAAAACAACAAAACTAATTTGGAAGCTTTTGCAATATTCAAGACAGAAACTTAAGACTGGAGGGCTGGAAGTAAAGATGATGTGAAGTGATCACAATGTTTTGAAGGCATAGACAAGAGAATTTCCTGTTGGGCCTAGGACAGGAAAGTGAAACGGGTCCATTTCAAAGCTTTTGGGATGCAAGAACTGACAGAATGGAGTGGTCCTTTTTTGATATGGGGAAGAATATGAGAGAAATGGGTTTAGATAAAGAGAATCAAGCCTTGGCTAACTCTGCAAACAATTCTAGAGGGATATTTTTATACTCAAGATCTTATAAAGGGCTGGGGTTATGGCTCAGTGGTAACTTGCTCGTCTAGCACGCGTGAGGTGTGGGGGCATGCCACAAGATGGCACCGAGCAGCCAGCTCAGGGCTGACCACGCTGCCCTGAGCGAGCCACGTCACCTCACCCTTATTGGCTGACCTCTGCTCCCTGCTGGTGGACAGTGCATGGCCCTAACCTGACAGCCCCCTTCCGCATTCTTAGCTTAGAAACAGGACACCACTGGGCCCCCTCCCCTATATAAACCTGTAACCTCCCCTCAATAAATCAGTTCTTGCTTGAAACAAGACTCGCCGGTGCGTGGTGATTTTGTGCCGGGCGGCTTTACCTTTCTTAGTCCGTGCTTGGGGCCGAGGGGGGTGGGGGGGGCCGGGGAGCTCCTCCCACCCGCAGGTCGAGGGGGAGATTGCTACCTGGCTGGGGGAAGCCCGATATGAGGCACTGGGTTCGAGCCTCAGCACAACATAAAAATAAAATAAAGATATTCTGTCCACCTACAATTAAAACATAAATATTTTAAAAATAAAAAAAATGTATAAAATGGCCGAGATTTGTTGAGAATGATTTAACATCTGTAAAGATAATAATAGACAAAGGTATTTCCTGAAAGGTGAAAATACTTTTAGATGGTGCAGAGTAGGCACTTTTGTTCATTATTCTCTTTTTTTTTTTGGTAGCCGAGATTGAACCTAGAGGTACTGAGCTACTTCCCCAGCCCTTTTTATTTTTTATTTGGTGACAGGGTCTCGCTTAATTGCTTAAGGGCCTTGCTAATTTGCTGAGGCTGATTCTGAACAACAGTGTTTGGAGGGACGGATATCTTCCCACTCTGACAGAAAATTGGAAGGAAGCTCTTCCATGAACCCCAGAACATGCTTTGCTACCTACAACCTCTATGATATACATAAGCCCTTTCTATATTCAGGATCCCAGAAAAGCCTTATGCAGTAACTCCTATTACTCTTTCTACTTTATAAATAAAATAATACGGGAGGATCAGCCAGCCAAGCGTGTAAAGTCACCTGGCCCATAGGTGACATAACTCTAACCCTGAGTTTTCCAACTAATTTGATGAGGACACCATTAACACTTCTCAGGGTTACTTCATTGTAGTTGTGTCTCCTTCTGCTTCCAGGACAATGTGTTGAAAATTCAGTGATGACTATTTTGGCCAACTACAGTGCTATTTTCCCCCAATGCAGTGTGCAGACTAAGAGGATTTGGAAAGAAAAATGGAGAAAGAAACCTGTATCCAAAAAGTGGCCACCAGCCAGGCGCAGTGGCTCACGCTTGTAATCCCAGCACATAGGGAGGCTGAGACAGGAGAATTGCGAGTTCAAAGCCAGCCTCAGCAACGGCGAGGTGCTAAGCAACTCAGTGAGACCCTGTATCTACATAAAACACAAAATAGGGCTGGGGATATGGCTCAGTGGTTGAGTACCCCTGAGTTCAATCCCTGGTACCAAAAAAAAAAAAAAAATGTGGCCACCAGGGACTGGGGTTGTGCCTCAGTGGTAGAGCACTTGCCAAGCGTGTGTGAGGCACTGGGTTCAATTCTCCGTGCTGCATGTAAATAAAAAATAAAATAAAATAAAGGTCCAATGACAATTTAAAAATAGTAAAAAAAAAATGTAAGTGGCCACCAGAGGAGATTTGGAGGAGGGAACCCAGAATGAAGGATGTCTAATTTCAGTTTTGTGGAGAATTGGCAAAATTTCTTCCTTAAATGCTTGGTAGAATTTGCAGTGAGCCTACCTGGATCTTTAATTTCATTTTGTTACTTAATTTTTCAATGTATAATACTGTCACATCTCATCAAGTCCACCCTATGCAGACAGTGATTCAAGTCTTGATCTTGGACCAGCTACTCAGGTATAATCAGCTTTTGAAAATAACACTTTTCTGTATATGTGTAAAACCTTAGTAAAGTTTATAAAAAACATTTTCACTCTGATAAGTAAAAAGTTAGTATCTCTGACTCAAACAAGTATAAATAATAAGGAAAATTACTAACTCACAGTAGAAAAAGTCCAAGGTGGTGGGCAGCCCCAGAATTGGTCATTTCAGCATTCAGTGTCAAGGACCCAGGTCCTTTCCTTGTGCCAGCCCTGTCTCCAAAGTTGTAGAAGCTCTTGCCCAGAGGAAGAGGGTATTTTCATTTATGGGTAAGAAAAATTTCCTAGAAGCAGGTCTGGCAATTTCTTGTAAACCTGAACATACATCTACCATCTGGCCCATCAATCTACCACCTGGGTATTAATCCATGAGAAATGAAAATGTATATACCTACAGACACACATGTGTGAGCACCTATATGTACACACACAATGTATGCAAGAATGTTCTTTGTTTTATTCATAACATCGAAACCTTGGAAAGGGTAGGGATCTATAGAAAGATAAACTGTGATACATTCATTTAATGTAATATTTCTTTTTGACAAAAAGAATGAATTGATAATACATGCAACATTGACTAATCTAAAAATATTATGCAGAGTGAAATAAGCCAGATACAAAGCATATATATTCAATACATGGTAGGAAAAAAATTCATTGTAGAGGATTGGGGATGTAGCTCAGTAGTTGAGCACTTGCCAAGCATGTGTGAGGCCCTGGGCTCAATCCCCAGTACTGCCAAAAAAAAAAAAAAAAGAATTTAAAAATCCATGATTAGAAACAAAAAGTAGATACAGTGCATATCTATAAATACAGATATTTATGTCTGGGGGTAGCAGAATGGAGAGTTGGCCAGGATTAACTGGGAACAGCTATGGTATACCTTCTCTGGACTTAGTATTGTTGTATACATTGACAAGTGTTTTCATTATATGAATGTATGCATTTGTCAAACGACTAATATACACTTAAAATTTGTGCATTTCATTATTGATTAATTTTACCTTAAAAAACACTGCCAACGAATTTTGAATTTTAGTTGATAATATGTGTGTTGAAATATCTAGGGGGAACTGAATTGTTATCTTCAATTTACTTTGAAATGCATGCAAAAATAAGACAATTTATAGATGGAGAAAGAGACAAATGAATTAGTATGTCGTGAAGTGAGTAAACTAGGTGTGGTGTGACTACATGGATTTTTATTTATGAAAAAGTATGTATGAATGGTTAGGGGGCAGGAGTTTATATAGATAGTTTGTTCAAAGTCAAAGAAATTTGATAAATAATAGGTAATCAAATGCAAGCAAGTTTAAGATTTGTCAGTGTTAAACATACTGAAATGCATGCTGATTTTATATGTGTGTGTGTGTTCCCTAACAGATTTTTGTTTGCCATTAAAACCAAATTGCAAGGGGTGTGGGGAGGACAGAATTTCATGTTCTCTAGAAACATGACCAGCCCTAGTGGACACCATCCTATGACCCTGGATTTCTGCTTCAATCCTTCTAGCTTTTTTCTCTTTGGTCCTGGGCTATGAGACAAGTTTCTTTAAATCAGAACAGAAACCAGCAGGTCTTACTAGAGAGTTTGGCTGGCTTTCCTGCTCTGACCTCCCTTCAGCGATAGGAAGATTGCCATCAATTCCTTGTTATTTTTGTCAAATGAGAAAAGATCTGGATTTGGGCCGCCTTTGTTTCCAAAAAGAAAATGGATTTCCTAAGGCTTGGGTAAATTCATTGTTGCTGATTTTACATGGTGATTCAGCCCTGAACATCTTGAGATTTTAAGCCAGTTTTGATAGCCCAGATCTACAGGAAGCCGAATTGTCACAGTTTTCCATACTTGCCATGTGTTAAAATGACATTTCAGATACCTTCCCATCTAATTTTGGTGACTTTTTGTTTGAATTTGCACTTGGTGAATGTTAATAGTATGTGGGGGTTATGTGTGCTGAATACATTGACATTTTCTCTCCTGGAAGATCATTTTCTCCCCTCCCCCATGCCCAAACAACTTTGGTTATGTTTTGGGTGCAATGGATTCAGAGCATCGTGGGATGAGTCCTTCTTGCTGTATTCCTTCTTTCAATCTCTCTGTGCTCCAGAACAGGAGCCCTAGGGGAAACCTCGTTAGGCAGCCACTTGCTGGGGAGGAGTGGGGGGTGTTTCAGAGCATCCATTGCAAACTGCCTTGGAAAGGAGATCAAGTTCTTTTGAATCATCTGGTGTCAGCTCAGGAGCACAGGAATGTGCACCAGGATCTGGTGCCAGTGACGCCTCCAAAGGGGACATGTGCCAGCAGTACTAATTGGACACAGTTTCTTTTCAAGTCATTTGCTGTGCATGTTCATCTCTGGAGCCTGTGGAGAAACAGAATTAGGAAATGCCTGCAAATTCATCTGCTGCCCTCTGGTACATAGTCCATCAGTGCATTGAAGCAGTTGTAATGTGGCCTATTAATGTTACCTGCTATGAAGAGGAGGTTTGTTTGGGGAACACAGAATATCCTCATTTCTTAGGCCGTGCCACAACTAAACACCAGCCAGAGGTCAGAAATCTGCCTTGGCCAATAAGGTGTATAATGAATACACTTCTCACGGACCAGCAGTGATGGCATTGTGGCCTTTTGCAGCTCAAGGTCAAGGATTTCAGAGAAGTCCCCCAGTTTAACAGTCAAAATATGCTTGTTCCAAGTGATTTTTGTGTTTTTTTAAAAAACATCCTAAAATATCAGAGGATACTGCTACATACCTCTAAAAGGAAATCAGACTAGCTATGGCTAAAACTTCTTCGTTTAAAAAAAAAATGCACTAGCAACTACTTGGCTGAAACATTTTCTACTCCTCCCCTCACTGCTGATAAATACTGTCAGCAGAAACCAGTTCAAACAATACCAGCTTCTTCACCCAATGCACAGAGCTAGAGCAGACTCAAGATGCCAACAAATCATGGCAGTCACATGAGTTTCTCCTTCACTGCTTCCCTGGCTCATTTCCAAGATTCTGCGGTGCTGTTTCAGAGTTCATTAGTACTAGGACAACCATTGCCATGCACATCAGATTTTCAGAATGCTAGAGCAATGATTCTACCAAAGTAATTAAGATGTAAATACATTCAGATGACTGATAATGTATACTCAGAAGTTTAAACAAGGGCAGAGTCCAGGCTTACACAGGTTTCTCACCGAGTCCAGCTCCCTCTTTCCAGCTGGGGCCAGACTTCTTTCTGGGCTCCTGGAGGGGGGGCTCCTTTGCATCTCCATCCCTCCCATTCCCCTCTCTGTAGTAACAGTGGCCAATTACTGAGCACTTAACCTACTCACAGGCCATGTTTGCCCCACTTTACACCATAAGATAGCTCACCTGATCCTTATTTTCAAAGTTAGGACACTGAGGCTTGGAGAATATTGTCATTTTCCAAGGAGCTCAGTACCTGTAAATGGTAGAGTTAGGAATCTGGACCCACTTCTGAGTTCCTAGTCCATGTTCTTATAGAAACACCATATTTGCTCTATCTCTTTTGGGAGTTTCTCTTTTCCCCTGGGAAATTACTCTCATTCTTCATAAAGCAATAGAGCCATTAATTCATTGATCCTTTCAACTATCAAGTCTTTATTCAATGCCTAGTACACAAGTTAAACAGAAAGAGGTGCTTCGCTAACTTCCTAGACAAAAAGTTTTTCCTTGGAATCTGTTATTTCCCCTCTTTAATCACTCTCCCAATGATTTTTGGCTCCCACAAACAAGCATGTACCCACACAATCCACTATGGACTTCAGAGTACATTTCCTTCCCAAACAGCACAAAGCTAGATGGCAACACAAATAATAAGAATTGGGCTATTTAAAGGAATAACAACCATTGCTACTTCATATACTGGAAGGGTCACCCAAGTTATGACAGAACTGATCCTGGGTCATTCAAGCCAAGAAGAAGGTGGAGGGTGGGCAGGGCTCATCAAAAAGAATAAGAAAAGCAATTGACTCAACAATTAGGAAAAACGATAGGCTGACCGAGCACTCTACATCACAGCACAGGTCAAAGACAATAGACACCTGGCATTTTTTCTTAGTCTTTTAAAGTTCCTCCTAAGCTATTACATGTGATACAAACCAATGTCCCTGGCAATTCTTTCCCAGACAGCTTGGGATGTACCACCCTACTTATTGGTAATCAATGAGGGCCCCTGTCTACCTGGAGTTCAGAATTGTTGGTGAGAAATCCTTGACCTCATTCCCTTAGTCTAAAATTTTCCAATATACTGGAAGCCTCAATAGTCATGAGGTTTCACAGAAGGAATTGTCCATCAGGATAGAGAGATGGCACTTTGGCTTAGAGTAACTGCACACACCTCCATTATTGGTTTACACATCAAAAGAAACTGAAACTCCAAGAGAGCACTAAGAAGGAGGATACCAAAATATTGAAAAAGTGAACTAATTCATGGAGAAGGTGACATCTGTAGAAAGTGAAAAGAAGGTGAGTGACAGCTTTAAGTTTGTCAGGAACCACCTCCATATAGTCCTTAAGGACCACACAGTTATATTATGGGATGACTTAGCTGAAGGTCTCAGTGTAGAAATTGTTTACATGTATGCCTAAGGTTAGTTTTTATGGACATTAGACAAATCCAGAATACCACTTCTAGGTATCAACATTTTCTTTTCAGGAAGACTTTTCTGCAGCCTGGTAGAGGAAAGGTAGGAATTTTGTGGCTGGTTCTCAAAGCTCTCCAAAAGCAAATTCATCCATCACACCTGAGTCTGTGCTTAGAACACCACACCAGGCACTGCAGGGAAATAATAACAATCAGAATGTCCAATGGGGAAATAAGACACGCTGAGCAACCAGCTCATAGCTTGCCCCGACAGCTTCCCTCTCCCAATGGTGGCTTCATCAAAAATTTCTCTCAGGTTATTTCATAAAGTTTCAATTAACAAATTGGATTAATAGAACATTTTGGTTAATCACAATTTTTATTTTAATTAGGGCTTGCTTGGGAAAACTTTTATAAACAGAAATCTTTCTAAAATATCTATTTTCTGTTTTTTAGATCAGAGAGAAAGTATTTCTTTGGTGATCAGAAGACATTCTAATATCTATCATTTCTCTTTGTCCAAATCTAAGGGCACATATGTGAGTGTAGAAGTTCAAGAGAGAGTCTGGGCCACTCCTGGAAGAAACTGTGTTTTGAAGGAAGCAGTATTTTCCATAAAAGTCAGATTTCTCCTTGTTTTTTTCTTTTCCTAAAATTGAAAGAATCTATATCAGTACAGTCCTCCTTGATTGAGGTCCACTTTACTGTCCTTTGTAGAACAGACTATAAGTGTTCATGAGGACAGTCACCCTTATCTGCTTTGTTTACCACCACCAAATATCTGCTAACCACCCCCCACAAAAAAAACATGCTGAATGAATATAGGGTGGGAGCAGAAAGGGAGGAAATGTGAGGAGTGTATGAGTGATTGAATGAACGAATGATTACCCTTGAAATCATAGGGTCCTGTGGGCAACTTCAAACTTGGACACTCTTTATTGTCAGATGAATTTTATTCCTTGATTGTTCAAATTTAGGAATGCAGCTGATGAGAACGTCACAAAATTCTAAGGGCCTCTGAAGCAAACTAACACAAGGGTTAATATACAAAAATCAGGGGAGCTGGGGTTGTGGCTCAGTGGTAGAGCACTTGCCTAGCATGTATGAGGCACTGGGCTTGATTCTCAGCACCGCATATAAATAAATAAAATAAAGGTCCATTGACAACAAAAAATATTTTTTTAAAAAAGATGCAAAAATCAAGGATTTTTTTCCCACCCTCCAAAATATCCACCAAATCCCAGCCAAGAGCTGTTCATAAGTGCTGTCCACAGTTAGCAACAGAGGCAGCTCTGAGCTGCTGGTGAGGGCCACAGTGGAGCTGGGCAGTACTCAGGGTTCTGTTATGTCATCTCAAAGGATTGATTTTAAAATTCCTGATCAGATTTTAAATTTATAACCCTAAAAGAAAAACCACAAGCCACAAAATAATGTTCTACTTCTCATTATCAATCAAACTTGCAAGAAAAATCTTAATGTAATTGGGGTCTCACAGAGCCAGGAGGCAGTGCCATGCTCCCATCTATCTTCACAGGAGAGATCTTTATCACTCATGCAGGACAATCCATAGAGGCCCAGGGAGAGTGGATATCTCACCCACCAAAATGCTTGATAGCTTCTGAGAAAGGAGTTACACATCAATTTAGAGTTGACCTAAACTTATTTTCACGATAGCTTTAGCTGTTATTAAACAAAGCCTAATAAAAGCAGCTTGTGATGGCGCAAGCCTGTAATCCCAGCACTTAGGGAGGCCGAGACAGGAGAACAGTGAGTTCAAAGCCAGCCTCAGCAATGGCGAGGCGCTGAGCAACTCAGTGATACCCTGTCTCTACATAAAAAAACACAAAATAGGGCTGGGGATGTGGCTCAGTGGTCGAGTACCCCTGAGTTCAACCTCCAGTACCAAAAAAACAAAAACAAAGGCTAACAGGAAAAAATTTTAAATAAAGAAACCAGAAAAAAGGAAAAATAGGGAGATGGTGGGGAAAGAGAGGGAGGGGGGAAGGGATGGGAGGAGGAAATGAATCAAGGGTACAAATGCATAACCTAAAATTCTGTATAGTTGTTAGGGACAGACAATAAATTAAAAGCTTCCTGAAAGCAAAAAAGAAAACTGTCAGTATAAAAGTTTATGCCATAAGAGATCCAACTGCCCAAAAAACACTGATATAATTGTCATATAGAAATGACGCTGCCAGAGGCAGCCCCTGGCATCAGGGTATTTTCAGAGCAAACAGGCCTGAACCCCATGATATAGGAGGCTCCCTGAGAGGATGAAACTCACCTTTGTAGACATATGCCGGTGTACTTCAGCATATATTCATGTCTCCCATCATAGTTATAAGATTTTGGGGTTTCCATTGTCCACTTGGATTCTTGAGAACTATTTTTTTCCTGATGAAGTTATTTCAGGAACATAAAATTTTCACAGATCAGCACATCCTCAAGTGCAGATTTTTACTAGACACTTGGTCTTCCATACAACTGCATATAGGAGTCAAAGGCACATTAGCATATTAAAAGGTTCTGACAGTCTCACAGGAAACCTAGAAAGTGATCTCCAAGTTCCCAGAGCATGCAAGTTAAAAGGTACCTAAATGTGTCCTGTTTTTCACTCCAGTGTTATTTTTTCATGTTCTTCTGGACATGTTCTTCTGTTGAGAGTTCAAACTCATTGCAAACAAGACTCTGAAAGCCACTATTAGTTCTTCAACTGTTGTTATGATACAAATGTGTTAACCCAATCTTTAAGAACATTCTATAGATAACTGTTTATTGTTTCCCACATTTGTTTAGTTTATACAAAAACTATCACCAAGGGCTTCTGACTTTTGGCTTCTATATGCAGAGCTTGGGAGTCAAGCTGTAAGGTACAAGCTGTAAGGCGCTGCTGTAAGAAAAAACTGGATCAACTGAAAAGCAACTTTCTTTGGATCTATTGCAGAGATGAGGTCACAGGTGCACCTAATCACACCAAAATGTGGAGACAGGTGAATCTAGAGTCACGGCCAAGATCTGCTTCCATGGAATAGAAGCCAATAAAGCTGAAAGCTGGTAGAAACAGCTACATGGTATCTGATGAATTTCTGGAGGCAGCATATGGACCAATGTTGGAGTGAGAACTTCCCAGTGGCTCCTCCTCCTTGTCTAGTCCCTTCCAGTCTTCCCATCTGACTCAAGGGGGAAAATATAATAGACAGGAATCAAGGCTCCAAGGAAATAGATTAGGAATTGCAGTCAGGAAAAGGGTAGGGGATGGAAGAAGGTGGATTTAAAATATACTTGTGAAGGTCAAACCCGGAAATGGTAAAGGTCACTGAAACACTTGAGATTTCACTGGATTTGAGAACACTCCCTTACACAACGTCTTTCCACCACTACCAACAGTCCAGTATGAAAAGCAATGGAGTAACTACACAGAGCTGCAAGATACAGACTTTCTCTGTGGAGGATGACTTAAGGAAGCCCAAAGTCAGAAGGGGAGGTCAAAATAGCACATTAAAGGAACGTAGAGCCACTGGTACCTACAGCAATAGCAAGCATTAAATATTCCCAGACTGGTTAATAAATACACTGAAGGACTATTTACCTCAATTTCTATTTACCAATATGTCCATCTTTCAACAACAGTAACAATAAATATAATTCACAATAATGGATCTAAGGACAAAGTGGATGACATACAAGAGTACATGAGTAGTTTAGGCAGAGAGATTGAAATTTTAAGAGCCAAAAGGAATGTTAGAGATTGTAAACATTGTAATAGAAATGAAGAATGCCCTGGATGGATTCATCAGTAGTATAGACATGGATGAAGAGCCAGATATGCAAACAGAAGCCTTCCAAATGGAAATATGAAAAGAAAAAAAGAATAGAAAAACAGAAGACTCAAGAACTATGAGACAATTTTGAAAGGTACAAGAAAACAGAAAACTAGAAAAATATTTAAAATAACAATGGCTGATAATTTTCCAAAATTAATGACAGACACCAAACTACAGATCTAGGAAGCTAAGAGGACACCAAAAGTAAACACCAAAAAAAAAAAAAACAAAAAAAAACAAAAAACACCTACATGTCATATTTGAACTGCAGAAAACAATGAGGAAAAAAAAATAAAAATTTTGAAAGAAGCCAGTGAAAGAGCACTCATTATATACAAAGGAATAAGCATAAAATTATAGCAGATTTTTTATGAGAAAATAGGTAAGCAAAGAATGGAGTCAAACACTTAAACATGGTGGGAGGGGCGGTCTGTCCAGCAACCTAGATTCAGCATAGTTATTCTTCAAAAATGAAGGAGAAATTTTTCTCAAACAAACTCTGAAGGACTTCATCACCAGCAAACCTGTTCTAAAAGGAATGGGCATTTCTTCAGGTAGAATGAAAACAATGTAGGCTAGAAGCTTGACTCTACATAAAGAAAAGCATGAGAGACCTGGCCTAAAACCCTGCAGCCCGCCAACCCACGTGGTGAGGAGACCCTGTTGGGGTTTCCTATTCACCCACGTGTGGCTCCACCCAAACCACCTCCATTTGGGGTCATTGCAGCCACTGCCATAGCCCTTCCCACATGGTAATCTCCACTGTGGGACATCAGACCTGGCCAGGAGGCAGCTGCCCATTGCAACACCTCATGCCACACTGTGGCATCGTCAAAGAAGCCACCCAACACCATTGTACAGCTCATCCTTCCAGGCCCATCTCTAAATACAGTTGCCTCCATCTTGGGACACCTCCAGTGTCATCTTGGGTTACCTCCGCTGATGCCTCCACCATCTTTAGCTGGGGCAACTTTCACCTTAGGACACTGACTGGGGCCTAGAAGCCCAACATCAAGGTACCTACAGGCTTGTTGGTGCTACTGCTGCCACCAACTAGGCTGCTTCCATCTAGGGACAACAACCAGGACCTCAAAAACTGTCACCAAAGCCTGTAATCCCAGCACTTAGGGAAGCTGAGACAGGAGAATCGCGAGTTCAAAGCCAGCCTCAGCAACGGCGAGGTGCTAAGCAACTCAGTGAGACCCTGTCTCTACATAAAACACAAAATAGGGCTGGGGATGTAGCTCAGTGGTCAAATGCTCCTGAGTTCAATCTCCAGTACCAAAAAAAACCAAAAAACCAAAACCAAAAAACCAAAACCAAAAAACCTATCACCAAGGTCCCTGTAGGCCTGGTTGAATCAGAGGTATATCTACTAGGTATGCTAACAGATACCATCCTTTTGCAGAGGCAACAGGGAGCCTTGCGTGGGGTTGTCTCTCTTTTTTCTCCTGCTAACAGCCAACTTCTTTTGGTTACCCTTTCACTAGTCCTATAATCTAATACTTCTACATTCCAACATCCTATCTCATAAACATCACAGCATACCCCCTCCCCCATCCAACATTAGAAACGGTAAACCCTTATGCAAACCTATTGACTATATGGTAGAAGATAACTGAACTCATCATTTCTGTTTTTAGTGACAAAACTATGAATGTCAAAATAGAAGTTAATTGATATACAGTTGCATATTGGTTGCATTGGGTGCTGTAAACATTGATATTCCCTTAAAGGTGAGCTATTGGTAACTTGCAGGGACACTACAAGATTATAGGGTAGAAGCTGCAATACCTCAGATCTGCACTGCAAGAGGGGAATACACAGGTAACATGAAAAAACAAGGGAGGAAAGTGCCCCAAACAAACCAGGATATTTTACAACAGAATCCATTGACAGTGCAGTAGATGAAATGTAAGAGATGGAGTTCAGAATGTACATAATTAAAATGATCTGTGAATTAAAAAATGACCTATGTGAGCACATACAGGCAAAAATTGAGCACTCTACAAAGAAATAAGAGAGAAAATACAGGTAGCAAAAGATTACCTCAAGAAGGAGATAAGAGATTCTGAAACAAACGAACAGAAATCCTTAAAATGAAAGAAACAGTAAACCAAATAAAAAACTCAATAGAAAGCATCACCAGCAGACTAGATCACCTGGAAGACAGAATCTTGGATAATGAAGACAAAATATGCAGTCTTGAAAATAAAGTTGACCATACAGTGAAGATGGTAAGAAACCATAAAGAGAACAACCAAGAATTATGGGATAGCATCAAATGACCAAATCTAAGATTTATCAGGACAGAAGACGGCACAGAATTTCAAACCAAAGGAATGCACAATCTCTTCAATGAAATAATATCAGAAAATTCCCCAAACATGAATGATTGGAAAATCAAATACAAGAGACTTACAGGACACCAAATGTACAAAAGTACAACAGATCTACACCAACGCACATTATAATGAAAATACCTAGCATACAGAATAAAGATAGAATTTTAAAGGCCACAAGAGAGAGGAATCAGATTACATATAGGGGGAGACCAATTCAGATCTCAGCAGATTTTTCAAGCCAGACCCTCAAAGCCAGGAGATCCTAGAACAACATATACCAAGCTCTGAAAGAAAATCGATGCCAACCAAGAATCCTATATCTAGCAAAATTAAGCTTCAGATCTGATGATGAAATAAAAACCTTCCATGATAAACAAAAGTTAAAAGAATTTACAGCAAGAGAGCCTGCACTACAGAACATTCTTGGCAAAATATTCCACAAGAAGGAAATGAAAAACAACAATGAATATTTGCAATGGGAGCAACTACACTAAAGGAAAGGCCAATCAAAGGAGAAACCAAGTCAAGTTAAAAACCATAGTGACTGGGAATACAAACCATGTCTCAATAATAACCCTGAATGTCAAGGGCCTAAATGCATCAACTAAAAGGCATAGACTGGCAGATTGGATTTAAAATGACCCATACAAAGGTGCCAAAAACATACATTGGAGAAAATATAGCCTCTTCAACAAATGGTGCTAGAAAAACTGGAAATCCATATGCAGCAAAATGAAACCAAACTCCTATCTCTCACCATGCACAAAATTCAACTCAAAGGACCTAGAAATTAGACCAGAGACTGTGTGCCTACTAGAGGAAAAAGTAGGCCCAACTCTTCATCACGTTGGATTAGGCCCTGATGTAACAAGACTCCTAAAGTGCAGAAATACAATCAAGAATCAATAAATGGGATGGATTCAAACTAAAAAGCTGCTCTTCAGCAAAAGAAACAATGAGGTGAAGAGAGTGCATACATTTTGGGAGCATATTTTTGACACACATATATCAGATAGACCACTAATATGCAGGATGTATAAAGAACTCAAAAACTTAACACCAAAAAAAAAAAAAATCCAATCAATAAATGGGCTAAGGAGCTGAACAGACACTTCTCAGAAGATATACAACTGATCAACAAATACATGGAAAAAAAGTTCAATATCTCTAGTAATTGGAGAAATGCAAATCAAAACTACTCTAAGATTTCATCTCACACCAGTCAGAATGGCAGTTATCAAGAATACAAACAACAATAGCCGGTCGCGGTGGTACATGCCTGTGATCCCAGCACTTAGGGAGACTTAGACAGGAGAGTCGCAAGTTCAAAGCCAGCCTCAGCAATGGCAAGGCGCTAAGCAACTCAGTGAGACCCTGTCTCTACATAAAACACAAAATAGGGCTTGGGATGTGGCTCAGTGGTTGAGTACTCCTGAGTTCAATCCCTGGTACCAAAAAATTAAAAAATACAAACAACAATAAGTGTTAGTGACTATGTGGGGGCAAAGACACACTCATACATTGCTAGTGGGACTGCTAATTGGTGTAACCAATCTGGAAACCAGTATGGAGATTCCTTAGAAAACTTGGAATGGAACTAACATTTGACCCAGCTATCCCACTCCTTGGTCTATACCCTAAAGACTTAAAAATAGCATACAACAGGGGCTGGGGCTGTAGCTCAGTGGTAGAGCGCTTGCCTGGCATGCGTGAGTCACTGGGTTCAATCCTCAGCACCACATAAAAATGAATAAAATAAAGATGTTGCATCCATCTACAACTAAAAAAATATTTAAAAAAAATAGCATACTACAGTATAGTAACACAGCCACTTCAATGTTTATACCAGCTCAATTCACAATAACTAAATTATGGAACCTACATGCCCTTCAATAGGTGAATGGATAAAGAAACGGTGGCACATATACACAGTGGAATATTACTCAGCATTAAAAGAGAATAAAATCATGGCATTTGCAGGTAAATGAATGGAGTTAGAGGACATCATGCTACGCAAAGTAAGCCAGTCCCCCAAAACCTAAGGCTGAATGTTCTCTCTGATAAGTGGATGCTGATCCACAATGGGGGGAGTGCATGGGAAGAATGGAGGAACTTTGGGGAAAGGGAAGGGAGAGAAGGGGAAGGCGAACGGGGGCAGCAAAGATGGTGGAATGAGATGGACATCATTACCCTAGGTACAGGTATGACTGCACATATGGTGTGACTCTACATGGTGTACAACCAGAGAAATGAAAAGTTGTGCTGCATTTGTGTACAATGAATCAAAATGCATTATGCTGTCATATATAACTAATTAGAATAAACTATAAAAAATTACACTAGAATTCAAAAAAAATTTATCACCTCATCCTAATCACTGTAAAATACAGAGCCACAAAGGCTGCATACATATAAAATCTATAGTGGGAAACAAGTAAGATTTGTGGAAAATAATGCATTTTTTGTAGTACCTTTCAGAGTAGAATTTACAGATTTAGAAATGAATTGACATTTTGTCTTACTATCAGGAATGGAAAATGGGAATGTTGATTCACAGAATGGAAGACTACATACATGTTTGAGAAAGAGTTGAAAGTACTTACATTCTTGCCATTTTATGGTCTGCGATAGACAAAAAGACAGATTAAAAAAAAAAAGTCCCAAAGAAGTCTGCCACATTTTGTTACTAATACTGTAATTAATGGAATGAGATCATGATGCTATAGGTAAATTGATTTTTCTAGGACATATTTACTAGGAAATATTTGCTGCCTCATAGTATCACTGTTAATAACAGCCATTTATTATTGTTTATTAAGTATCATCATTTTGTGTTAATCGTGTTGACATATTTTAAAACTTATGTTGTTACATTAATCTATCAGGAAAACAATGTTATATTACTTTAAAAAATAAATCATTAATGGACATATCTAATAGAACACTCAGAGAAACTTAATTATGACCTTTATAAATAGGAATTAAAGATGTGTTCTATTCTTGGTATTTAGAGGTCATGTTAATGAGTCACACATCATTCACTTAATGATCTTTATTCTTTTGTTACTACTATGAAAAAACAAAAATGGCTAAAACAAACAAAAAAGTGGTGTATTAGGCATAGTGAGATTAGGTGCTCTTCTTTAGAAAGTCCAAACTCAGCTGTCAGTGTGATGAATCTGTTCTGTCCGGAATTTAATAAATGTGTAGGGTTTTTCTTAAATTTGCAAGAAAAAAAGAAAAGCATAAGAGAATGAACAAAGATAGACAAAATCTTTTATTTTTCTTAATTGACCTAAAAGACAACTGCTTGTTAAAAATAGTTAACAGTAGCAACGTATTCAGTGGTTATGGCACTTGGGTAAGTGAATTTGAGTAACATCAATGTTAGGATTTGGTTAGGTAAAAATATAAACTCTAGAGCAACCATCATTTTCTGGTTTCATTTGTCTATTTGCTTGTTTATTAAGATGGGGTCTTGCTGTTGTCCAACTGGTCTCGAACCCTGGGGGCGCAAGTGATCCTCCCTCCTCGGGCTCCTGCAGGCTGCAATTCCCAGAAAAGACAAACTTCATTATATTCTGGAGGATCATGGTACACTCAATAATGACTGCCTGAATAAGCACAAGTACTTTTTTGTCCTTTAGTTTGCTAAGCTAAAGCCCTAGACAATAGCTTCCATAATTTTATTAATTTCACAACCTAGGTACTTAATAAGACCAGTTGGACAACAGCAACCATAGGCAGCACAGGCATGCAACCCCACTTTAAGCATTTTCGGAAAAGTATAACTGGTAAACTAAGAGATAAAATGGAACCACACAATGTCCGTAGAAGAAGGAAAAAAAAAAGGGGAGGGGGAAAATAGAACAGATATAACAAACGGAAAAGAATTATAATTGGTAGATACTCACTGAATTATGTCATTTGTCATTTTAAATCTGAAAGGTCCCTCTGATGGCAGAGATGACTTAATTTCCTTCTAACTTATACTCTTAGGAGATAGGAAAAGTATTTTAAGGTACTGGTAAGCAGAATGTCAAATTAACAGTTTTGACTTGTTAAAAGTAAGGTTTCTGACCATAGGGAGAAAAAAGATAAAGGATATCAGTACAAAACAATTCAAGAAGCATATCATGGTTCCCAGTTAATTCAAAACCTGGTTGATAGAGCTGGAGATGTAGTTCAATATTAGAGCTCTTGCCTAGTATGTGCAAGGCCCTGGATTTGCTCCCCAGCTTTGCAAAAACAAAACAACAACATACACACACAACAAAAACAAACCTGGTTGACCTTTCATATAATGGTGGTCAGTTTAAGGTTGGCATGCCTTCTCATTTTATATACTTATAAACTTTTCAAAAAAATGATCAAACTGATCAATTTGGGTATGTGCTTGGGAGACAAGACAATTAGGAAACTGGCAAAATTCTTTCACACCATATAGTGTGAATTGTCTGCTACTCAGTGCATCAGTAAGTCTTCTGCTTTAATTTGTCACCATTGGCAGAAATTTCTCCTGAAGACTCCTATTGCAGAATTTATGAAAGCTCAAAACTATTGGTAGGGAAGGGTGAAAGCCTAAACTCCAATTGGATTTTCACCACTTTATCAGCCACATGTTCCTGGGCAAATTATTTGATGCATCTGCATGATTTTGGTGGGCTCATCTGAAAAATGGGGATAACTACACCTTGTGCTTGTGTGAGGCTAATATATGTTAAGTACCTAACTGTAAAATTAATAAAATTATGGAAGCTATTGTCTAGGGCTTTAGCTTAGCAAACTAAAGGACAAAAAAGTACTTGTGCTTATTCAGGCAGTCATTATTGAGTGTACCACGATTCTCCAGAATATAATGAAGTTTCTCTTTGTCTTTCCTGGGATTTGCAGACTAGAAGAGCCACATGGTACATCAACTCATGCATCAGAGCAGTCAGGCATGAAAAACAATCAGCAACTGAATTTCCTGGTACATTTGTGATACGCAAACTTATCATGAATTTTTAAAATTAATTATTTCAACATTCTTAGGAAAAACATTCCATTTTTACCACGTGCCAATAATTCATTTTCACCTAATCAACTTACTTTCCCTTTTAATATGGAGCACCTGGTCAACAGAGTTGGTTCAACACAGTCTTATCCTAGAGTCCTGCTGCTTGCCTTGAGTACACATCATATTTCCTCTGTCTGGCATACAAACTCAAAGTACCATGCAAGAACATTCTGGTGTCACATCTCTAGCTTCCCAGAACAAACATATCCTTTAACAAAAGCTTCCACTGTTAACACCTTCCTCCTTTACATCGGAATAATCATCACTGGCTTTTTTTTCTTTTTAAAGAGTTCTTTTCTATTACCACTGTTATCAAAATACTATCACTGTTTTTCATGTCATATTTTCTATTGCTTTCCATCTACACTGGAAAAGCTGCATTAGTTCCAGCTGTAAGAAAAAATAAGTGAGTGGCTTAGTTGAAAATTAGAATTCAAAACTGTCAGAAAATAAATGGTTCACAGTGTGAATTCAACTCACCTTTAAATCTTTTAAAATATTTTTTAATATACCAATGTGTAGTGATAGGTAAAGATAGGAATCACAAAGAAAGAAGCTGATGACTACTAAAGGTCCCATGTTAAACTCAATGATGAAATCCCATCTTGTTTTAATGACTTCTTTGTGATTTTGTGAAGAATGTGAAAACATTAGCAAAAACAACCACTTATTTTAAGTATCAGTTTTTATTAAAAAGTGCATTTTGATTATGTACGATCTAGATAAGCTGTAAGATATCAGTATACCCTCTGGAATAATAACTTTACAAAGATTTAAAACAAACAAAATTTTAAAAGCCTTTTTATTTCCTTCACCATTATTGTTTTACAATACAAACATCACCTTGTGAATACACAAAAAAACCCTACAGAAGATAATTCTGCTGCACGTAAAATACAGAATGGATATATATACTTCTTCATTCTTAAAAAACTATTTGTTCTCCACATTGGCAAGTATAGAATAGAATACTTCCCCAAACATACATATGTTAGGAGTAAAACTTAGAGTTACATGCAGTTTCTGCACAAATATATTTTAAAGAAATAGATCTCTTTTTTGTTGTTCATCAACAAAATTGTCATGAGAGTATGGATAACTAATTTGTAGCTTTCAAGTTTTAGATAAGTGATCATTTTCAAAACTCTCGTTAAAAAAAGATATTCATGGCTGTTTTCATTGAGTAGTTAAAATTGAACTACCAAATAGAGAATAAAATGATTTAAGTGGTTCATGTTGTTGTCACCTGCTCACAATGTGTGAACAGGCTCCGACTTTCCAATTAACATCCCCATTCTTTAATTCAAAGCAATTTTAAAACCATAAGCAGTTTTCTGATTTAATTTAGCTATAAATGCAAAATTTAGTAGTGTATACATACATTTATATTTTCATGGAATACTTTATTTTAAATAAAAACATTTAAGATAGCCTACTGACCATACAATCAAGACAAGAAAGGCACTAGAAACATAGACAAATTTCTCTCCCAAGAAGCATTTTTAAATTTTAACTCTCTTCTCTCGGACATGTAAAAATCTTTAAATTTGGTTTTCATAACATCATTTTGAAAAATAAAGTTAGGAAATACTTAGAAAATCACTTATAACAGAATCTTTTTTTTTTTTTTGCACTTTTTGACACACCATCTCTGCTGATTTTACAAAACCCAAAGTTACCAAACCTCTCTGTGTCTTTCATTTTTATTTGAATATCGGTGCAACAGGTAGAAAGATTTCAGAATCGAACTCCATTCAGGTCCTTAGAAACCTTCATAGAGACATTTTCTAGAAAATGGCTTACAGCCCAATCTTTGGGGCAAGAGATATGAAAAGTATGTTTTCCCAAGAAAATAATACGCTTTATTTCCAGATGTGACTGGAAAGACCAGAACTTATGATATAAAAGCTTACATTTATGCTGTTGCATCATATACAAAGGAACGTGGTGGCTGCAGGTTATGTAAATCCCAAACTCATGAACAGGAAATGTGGACAGTGCGTGACAGGTGAGATTTTCTTTATTGTTGTCCAACGCAGGTCCTTTGGAGAGAAAAAAAGATCACAGTGCTGACCAGGTAACTCAATAGGTTAAGTTAAGGTAACTCTTGAAAGATAACAGGGCCAGGGAGGTGTTTATGTTATGGCATCTTCTCTCATGGAGTTCTTAGCACTTCGGACAGTTCCTGTTTCCCCACTCTGCACAGCTGTTATGTGTCGTTCACCAACCGGCTGTATTTAACTTGCCTACCCAGGTGCACTACTGGCCAGGGGAAGGGCCAATGATAAGATCGAGGTACAATTCCTTGGACATTCTTTTCAAAGTACTGAAATGGCCTGTACCACCACACTCTGGCCAGGAGGTTCATCTGGGAAGCTTCCTTTAGCACCTAAGATAACAAAGAAACATTTTTTTCACAATCTTTCACTTTAAGTTCAAATGCTTCCCATGTTCAAATTCACAAAGAACCTTGCACCTGCCCCATGGCCACTCACATGTCCCAGCTTCATCCTCTGATCACCATCCTATACTCTTTACACGTCGGCCCATGGGCCCACCCAGCAGAAAACCAAATAACCCCAATTCCAGCAGGGCAAGGAAAATATGGGGCTCGTTTGTCTCTCGCCCATCAATAAATACCTCAGTTAGCTTTTTATCCATTCTTCTATGCTAAAAATGGAAGGACTTAATGAAGTGTTAAGTATTAAACTGGTGATGGGCCCAGAGTAACAAGAAGAGGGTAGGAGTAAAAATCAAGCAATGGGTGGACACAGGCTTAGAAGATAGTTTCCAGACGATGACAGTGTGATACTTGTTTCAGAAGAAGTATTCTCCCATATCCTTATATTAACATACTTTTCATCCTGATTTGGAAGAGGATCAATGTCACAAAAGACAGCACAATATTAGCTGACTACTCTTTAAGAAACATTTTGCTGGGCACAGTGTCACACTAGCCCTAGCTACTGGGTAGGTTGAGGCTTGAGCCCAGGAGTTCAAGGCCAGCTTGGGCAACATAGCAAGACCCTGCCTGATACAAAACAAAACCAGACCCAAGCAAAAATAAAACAAACAAACAAAAAAAAAAACAAGAAAGGGATGCTTAAGACATCTGTGTATTCTTTGTATTCCTCATTCCAGGCCCTCAACTCCTGCCCAAACCAGCCAACACCTAGCCAGGAACAACAGGAGCTAAAACCAAAAGGGGTAAGGAGGACTCACTTGCTGATTGGCCATAGTGTGATACCACCAGAAGAGTCTCGTGGTGATGTAATATGCTACCACCACGTCCACAGTGTAGTGGTCATGCGCTAAGAGAATACAGAAGATTCCAACGACGCTGAGAAGCCAGCAAATCCAGTGGTACCACCAGAGTCGTCGAGGGGAATCTGAAAAGAGGAGAAATCTGCAATAGTCCCATCATCCAAATAACACTAAAGATACCCACAGGCCTACCACTAAAGTGCTTCTGAGTCTAATTACCCTGGGTCTTCCTTTCTGAAAACAGATCTCTTGGGCTATTAAATCTAAAGGCTTTCATTTATTTGTTCAAGGTTAGAATGGAAATAGCTTTCTACATAATGATTTTACTCCTAGCAATAGTAATTTGGATTTATTACTTGATTGATATAATCAATGCAGTTTAAAAGATGAGTTTAATCAAGGACAAGTTAATGTATTATGCTTCTCCATTTAAAATACTGCTCACTGACATTTTAGCTCAATTTACCTGTAGCTCATTTGGGGTTAATGCTCTCTACAAAAATCAGTATCTATTGACTGATACATCCCCATACATGAACTAAGCAATCATAACCAATACAACTATCTTATTTGCTTTTCAAGTTCTGCAACTGTACAACTCATCTCAGTCTCTGAGACTTCCATTTCTCAATACATCAGAAGAAGAATTAAATGCCTGGGAATTCTCATCCAAAAGCCTTCTGAAAGGTAAGAATGTGTCAGAAAAATGCTTTTCTCTACCCTCATTTGGGGAGTCACCTGAGGGAAACATCAAAATCTCTACTAGTACACACTGTCTTTCTATCTTGCATTCCCAATGGGTAGGGATTCAGAGGGTCTGGAATTTTAGGCAAAACATTTGAATAAATCTAGTCTCCCCACACCAGGGGAGAAGTTCAGGCTTTTATTGGATTCTTAAGAAGTCCAGAAAGTGGTCATTCATTTAGCCAATATTCATGGGGCATCTGTCAGATGCCAGGGACAGGCACTGTTCTAGTTACCAGGATCAATGGACAGAGACGGAAAGGGCCCACCCTTGTGAGGAGAAACTTCCTAGGAGAAAACTACGATTATAATAAATAAGTTTCACACTGTATTAGAAGATATTAAAGGTTATAGAGAAGTTTAAAAGGTGAGCAGGATAAGGTGGTCAGAAGAAGTTGGAGTGAAGGGCAGTGTACAACTTTAAAGAGGTAGTTATGGCAGGAATATATTTCAATAATACTTGTACTTGGTACCTTAACAATACAACAATAAACAATAGCTACAATCTATTCTATGTGTAACTATATTAGTATCCAAATACACCATTCATTTCAATTTTAATAACCTGCTCCTCACCCATGAAGTAGATTTCAATATCATTCTTGCATGAGGAAACTAAGATTCAGAGAACTTGCTGATTTTTCACAAGTTCACAAGAGCTAGCATATGGTAACACCAGGATTCAAAATCAGAGTTCTGTGACACAATGCCCCTGCATTTCCCAGGATGGCACAATGCTTTATTATCAAAAGTATAAGCCTTGACAGCACTAAAATATTTCAGGTATTAGCCAGCAGAGGGCAGGAATCCTTCCCCAGGGCTGTTGGCATCTGGCCTCTGAGGTTCCCATTTTCTACACCGGGTTATTACCCAATACAAAAGGCTAGTTACCTCCTGTGAATTTTGAGTAGAACTGCTAGAATTCACTGTATGTGATCACATACTAAGTACAAACAGAACAATATCAATTCTCCCTCTCTCTCAATGCCATCTAGTGCATCGTCTCTTCTCCTTCAGCACTCTCTGATCTTCGTTTTCAAAACCAGAACTAAACTTTAACCAAATCCACCATCTCTCTGCTCTACACTCATAATCTATCCTGTTACGTGTTATCTGTTGACTCTTTTTATTAATGTCTCTCAGTACCCTCTGCTTCTCTTCATCCCCAATGCCAACATGGTGGTTCAAGGTACCACCAATCTTTTTCCTTTTATTATAGCAACAATCATCCAACTTTTTTTCTTGGTCTCCAGTTTAATCTCTCTCTAGTCCATCCTGCAAGCTGCTTCAGGAGTGGTTTCCCCTTCTCTGAAGGACACAGGAGTAGGTACTGCTCCATTGTTCTGTCCCCTTGATAAGCACTCCATCTCCACCAACTGGAAAATCAGAATTCCTTACTGTGGCTTAGGGCACCCTCTACAATCTGGTTCCTATTTACCTGTCCCTCCTCATTTCTCATTATTGCTCTCACTGAAAACTCCAGTCACATTAATTCCCAGACAGTATCACAATGCTCCCAATACACCTCCAGACTGCAATGCACATCCCACCTCTGTGAAACCACAGCAGCCTGACTTTACTTTTTGCTTCCAATGGAAACTGAAATAATGTCTGCATAATGCTCATTATTTTACTCATTATTATTATTTTGCTCAGTATTTTACTGCTTTTAGCTGTAAATTTCACTGAGTATCACTGAATTTTCTTTATTTTTTCCTATTATTTGATGTTACTAGGGATTGAGCCCAGGGGCATGCTACCACTGAACTACATTTCTAGCCCTTTAATTTTTTTTTTTTTTTAATTTTGAGACAAGGTCTTGATAAGTTGCCAAGGTTGACCTCAAAATTGTGATTTTCCTGCCTCAGCCTCTTGAGTCACTGAAATTACAAGCATCAGCCACTGTGCCCAGCCAAGTACGTACCACTAAATTTCTTCTAAGTAGAGAACTGAACCAATAAGTTGGTTCATTTATAGTACTGAAATACTAATGACAATTAAAATGAATGAACCAAGTCTCATGTCTCAAAAACAAAATTTGAGAGTAAAAGATGGTAAAGGAATACATATAGCATAATAACTATTTATGTAAAATTTTAAAACTATACAACTCAACTCTCAAATACAAAAATATGCCTGGAAATGATACGGGAAAATGAGAGAAGGCGAGGATTTGATGATATATTATTATTATTTTTTAAAAGTAATCTGAAGCAAATAGGGAAAAATGCTAGACGTCAAACTTGAGCAGCATATGAGGTATCTATAATGTTAATTTGTTAGTTTCACAATTACTAATATTATTTATTTGATTTTTATTTATTTATTTATGGCAGTACTGGGGGTTGAATCCAGGGCTTTGTACATGCTAGGCAACAGCTCTACCATTGAGCTACACTCAGCCGTTTATATTTTACTTTGAAACAGGATTTTACTAAGTGGCTAAGGCTGGCCTTGAACTTGCAATCTTCCTGCCTCAGCCTCCTAAGTAGCTGGGATTACAGGTATGCGCTGCCATGTCTGGCTTTGTTTCACAATAGAATGTTTTAAGTATGTTTCTTAAAGGAAACGTCCTATTTAGTGTCCACCTCATCCCTGAGCCCATGGCCTTTCTGAGGGCAAAGAGATCCTCTGACCCATCACTGTACCCTCAGCACATAGCACAGTGTCAAGTGCTTGAAAACATGGCTGGCAGAGTCAATACATGAGCTTCTGTCATCTAATCAGGCCCGATGCTGGATTTCTGTGTCTTTATGAGATTTCCTTCTGATTCCTGACAGTAGCTGTACCACTGGATCTTAACACACCCTGCACACTCTGCTGGACACTGCCTCCCCCCCAAGACGACACTGACATGCAGGAAACAAGACACCTTGGCGAGAAGCACATTTATGTCCTTCCACACATTCCCTTTGGGTGCCAGCTGCATTCCAGGCATGGTGATGAGATAAAGCCACCACCCTCCCAAAGCCTCCAGTCTTGCTTCAGCAGCCTTTCCACACAACATGATTTTCCAAAGGACCAGAGACCTTGGGAAACGGCAGGTAAGGAAACTCTGATGGGGGTTGTGTTAGACTTACACTCTTTGATAAATAAGTAGGTGAGTGTTAGCATGACGGTATGGCCGCTGTACAGATAGTCCCCACACATGTTGTGAGAGCCAGTGATGGACAAACCACCTCCAGCAATGAGCTTCATTATTCTCCGCAATTGGGCTTCCCAGTCTCCAAAAAGCTGGCAGGAGAGAAGAAAACAAGATTATTAGCCACATGAAACTGTGCTATGATTACTATCTAGATCCAGAATTAGGGTTTATTAAGACACACAAAATCCACATCATGAAGTTTACCCTCTCAACATTTACCATTCCATACGTAGCACCCGAAGAAAGCTCAGTTCTATAGATGAAGCACTGGCTTTGGAACTTTCCTTGGATGTTTTATAGCATATTTCAACAAATGTTTACCAAATTTTAAATAATTTTATCAGAAAAAAATCAGTGGACTTATTTACCAAAACTGCTATTTTGGAAAAAGAAAATTTTAGAGATGTATTTTTGCCATGCTTGGCTCAGTGGATAACTATTTTACCAACTTAACAAAAGCAGCCAGAAGCTGAGATAGTCAATGCATCAAACAAGGGACTCTGTAGGATGTGCTTTCAATCTTCTGAAAGTATGTGGGTAGCACTAGATACTTTTACTTTTAATAGGAATGAAAAAAGTTTATAAATATCTACCTGCATATGATGAAAGGCTGGGTTGGAATTTAAAGTAATTAAATGGACTGAACAATTCACTTGCTACAACTTAGATATACTCCTTCAAATAAGATGTGCAACTGTCTATATTTTAAGCTTGTCAGCACCCGTTTAAATTCCTGTTGGCCAATTTGATCACCAGGGTCTTTTTTCAACAATTAACTGATAAGATTCCAGCTTTGGGAGACACATTTCATTAGAATTTTCCTTTACAGAATGTCATCAACATTTCTAGTTAAGGGTGGCAGGCTTCACAGTCCACATGAAGGGTAAGAGTTCCAATTCAGAGATCCCTGAAGGCTCCACACAGCAGAAGAAAGACCTATGTTGCAAGATGGCATCATGGAACTTCAAAAACAGGGATGAAGAAGAGATGCTAAAGTCTCCAGAGATTAAAAACAAGCTTTATATGAAGGATTATCAGAATCAGACTTATTAAAACAACAATGGAAAAGGCTTTTGAAAAAAGGCCTTCAAATTCTTATGGAAAGTGATTTCCAACTTAGAAGTCTATACTAGTCCATATTACAACTAAGCATACACCAAAGGATGAACTAAAGCCTTTTTCATATATGTAAGATTTTAAAATACTTCCCACCTATATACTCTTTTCCAGGAATTACAGAAGATATGCTCCACAAAGTGAGTAAACACAGAGGAAAGGAAGAAACAGGTCTTGCCAGGTTGCCAGTGAAGGGAGAACAGAACTGTGCAGTAGTAGCTCACACCAGCCCAGGTCCTCTGGAGAGATGACTTTAAGGAGGGGAGACTAACAGAACACTCCAATTCCTTTAGCCACGGTGAGGACAGTCAACTTCAAAGTGAGTAAGTACAAAGAAAATCATGAAAGCAAAAAGGCAATTACTAGCTCTACTGGGGGAAAAAACTGCACAGAAAAGGAAAACTATTGGAAACCACATGGCTAGCTGTGAACAGAATTTCCAGAACTATGATAGTATAGTCCCTGGATATTGAACTGAACGGAGGACAGAACTACAGAGGGAAGGCAGGATGAGAAGCTTGAAGATGTGGCATGGGGATGGACAGGGAAGGAGGAAGTAAGGAAAAGGCACAGGATGCTGGCCTTCCACAGCAAGAAGTCAGTAAGAGGGAAAGTCTGCATCCAAAAGTTACAGAGTAGAAATGTTCCCACAATACTTAGAGACTCAGGAGTAAATGTATTAAAGAACCTATAAAAAGAGCTAAAGAGATGGTGACAAATATCGTAAAATTCAGACCAAAGAGCTAAAATGAAGGAGAGAAGGGGCCAGAATGGGGTCAGGGCCGGGACACCATTGTGCCTCAGAACAAATTTGACAGAACTTTAACATTTTTTAAATTGCATAGCTATACAAACATGATACAGTTTTCTAAAATTTCAAATTAAAAGTTTGGTTTAGTTCTGTCATAACAATGGATATATGTAGAAGAAAGTTGTGGCAAAAAAAAAGAAAACCTTGGATATCTCATTTTAGAATATTTCAAATTATCCTTCCTAACTCCCTCTGTGTTGTAAAAACTATAATCACATTCCCAAGGTGGCATCTCCTCATAATTTGCCCTCTCATTTTAGCAAGCAAATCTTTGTGGGAGACTGTGTTGGAGGAGAGGAAGAGAAGTAATGAAGTCAACATGGTAATGAAGAAAACAAAGAAAAAAAAAAACTCAGTGCTGTACTTCTTACAGGTGTCCTTAAAATCCCTATGCTTTCTGTTTAAAATATTTTCCCATGTTTGCCAAACATGGAAAGCCTCTTCAAGTCTAGTGGGAAAAGGGAAAAGAGGACGGATGTTTACAATGATCTAAAATACTTAATTATGTTTAAAAAAGCAAAGTACAAGACAAATTGCAAAACTGTAGCAGAAACAAGTTAATATTTTTTATCATGTACACAGCACATAGGAATCAAGTAAAAAGAGGCCAACTCAGCAAACAGAATTTATTCAAGGACAAAGGATGTGACCACATAAAGGCACAAACTGTCAAACAAATAGAAATAAAAATTAACCTGATGGGAGCTCATGTCTTCCTGGGTCAAGTTAGTACAGCTTTAAACCAAGGAACACACCAGTGCTGGGGAGGAGCTGAGAGGAGCAGTGGCCGCCCACAAGGCCAAGAGGGCAGGAGCAGGTCGAATCACCTGGGGTTAACATCATGACTCTCCCAATGACCTGCTCTGTGACGCAAGGTGGCCAAACCATCCTGAGCCTTAATGGTCTCTTCTAGTTTATGACCACTGGCAAAAATCCTCTGTAAAAATCATCATAGTTTACCAGCAATTTCTATGGCCATAACCTCTAAGCCCATTTTGCTTCTGGGAGTCTATCTCAATGAAATGACCCCAAATATGAAGAAAAGCTTTTTGGACAAACATCCCACTGCATAATATTTATAAAAGCAGCAAACTGAAAACAACGTATGTGAGGACTGTCAAATAGCTCCCTTGCTGTCCAAGAACTGGTTCAGGGGCAGTACTGGCCAACATGGGGAGTACACTGTCAGAGCTGGAACTACAGACCCAAAAGCTGAGGTGGTACAGATGCCCATGAAAGTACGAGAAGCACTGAACCAGACTATGACTGCTTAATAATCATTAAAAAATAAGTTTCCAATAACTGTACAGGACAGTAATGGTGTAAACATTCTCCTATATTAAGAGGGAAAAACAAAATAAAATGGTAAAATTCTACATGTTCAAATAACTATGCCCAGACAAAGTCTAGACATGTCACATTCTAAATGTTCACAGGGTCACAAGGAAATGGGGAAGGTTTCTCCCAGTCTCTGTCTGAGAGTGGCTTTCCTTCCTCTCCCTGGACCAGAGAAAGGGATTCTCTTGAAGCTCTGCCTGCAGTGAGTACAGGTCTAGGATTTGTGTTGCCTTTAAGTGCAGGCAGGGCAGTAAATGGAGAAACAAACACGCAACAGGAAACCTGGGCTGGATCCTCCATCCTTTGCATTTTGGTTTCCTTCCCCAATCTGCCAGCTAACATTTACTTTTGAGTCTTCAAGTAGCTGCTATAAACATTCCACAGTGTTTTTTGGCTGCATCCAGTGGATAGAGAGGATAGAATATGCTTACTATTCAACAGTAACTGGAATTGGACCTCAGCTATCAGTGGGCTTCTGAATGTGCATTGTTGAAAGCTGAGATTATCTAGACGACACTCACATAAAAACCTGCAGTGAACACTACAGAATTTTATCATGAAAGCTTCATATCTATGAAATATGGTCTCCCAGGGTCACAGAAAAATCAATTTGCAGTAAAAATAAGCAACTTTCTTCAAATTCCAATAAATGGCCAAGAAATGAAGTGAAGGAGGCAAATCACTTAATACCAAAACACAGAAACTGAGAGCAGGAGGAGGAAAAGGCCTCCAAATGAGGCAAGGCATCAAGTACACAGAAACCTGGCAAGCCTTTGCTTATTAAAAAATGAGTCTCCCAGGTATTGTTTTCAAGTGATGAAAAAATGGATGAGAGTCTGTTCTCATTCATTCTGCAGTGGCCTAGGGCACTGGCTTTTTCTGACTCATCTGAAGAGCAGGAACAGTTGTTACGCTTCAGTGTTCTAACTGGGAGGAAGGGGAGTGCCTGCCACTAAAACCCATCAAACGATGATGCACAATCATCAGCTTTAACACAACCGATGAAGAGCTGAAAGTAAGGGCTAAGGAGCAGAAATGCTATTTAACATAATCCTTGACCTTTCACTCATGCATCCTCTTAGAGTAGCCCAGAGAAGTCCACACAGAACGCCTATCTCAGTCAGAACAGGCACTCAGAAGTGGAGCTGGGACTTGAATCCAAGTCCTCTGACTCCTTATGTGCAAGTCACATGCCTTATAATAATATTTCAGTCAACAATGGACGTGTGGATGATAGAGGTCCTGTAAGACTATACCGGAGCTGAAGAGTTCCTATCCCCTGGTGACACTGCAGCCACTGTAATGTCGGGGTACAGCATGTTACTTCTTTACTGTTTATGGTGATGCTTTTGAAAACCTTATGTTCACCAGCTGTGTAACAGCACAGCACATACAACTAGGTATACCACATAACACTTGATAATGACAATAACAACTGTTATCACTTTATGTATTTACTCTAATTTTGTTATTTCCGAGTGTAGACTTCTATTTTTACAAAAAAAAAATTTTTACAAAAAAAAAAAATAGTTTACTATAAAACAGACTCAGGCAGGTCCTTCAGGAGGCAAAGAAATTGTTATCACAGAAGATGGCAGCTCCATGTGTGCTACTGACCCTGAAGACCTTCCAATGGGACAAGATGTGGAGGTGGGAGACAGTGGTACTGATCCTGACCCTGTGTAGCCAAGGTTATGCTATGTTTTTGTCTTAGTTTTTAATAAAAAGGTTCAAAAAGTTAACTGGATAAAGAGTTAAAATAGAAAATGGCTTATAGAATAAGGATATACAGAAAGAAAATAAGCTATGTGTTATTACAAAGAGTTCCAAAGGTAAACAAAATCTAAAAGTTTATAAAATAAAAAAGTTACAGTAAGATAAGGTTAATTTATTATTTTAGAAGAAAAAAATGTTTTGAATAAACCTAGTGTAGCCTAAATATAGTGCCTGTAGGCCACGGCCGTGCATAGTGATGTCCCAGGCCTGCATGCCCTCTTACCACTTACTCACCCAGAGCAATGTCGGGTCCTACTAGATCCATTTATGATACTATTTTTTCTTTTATATCACATGTTTATATCTTTTTATGTTTACATATGCAAACACTGATAATTGTGTTACATTTACCTACGTTATTTGTTAGTAACATAAATTAGGAACAGCAATGGGCTATACCAGATAGCCCAGTGTGTAGGAGGCCAGCCCATTTAAGGTTGTGTAACATACTTCATGATGTTTGTACAATGATGAACTTGCCTAACCACTCATATTTTAGAACATATCCTGTCATTAAATAACTACATTACTTTAAAATTACACATTACCTTGTGTACTTCCAGTCTCTCACAAACTTAAAATACAACAGGAAGTGGACACACAAAAAGTGACTTTTCTTTCAGCAGCCTAGATACCTTACAGAAATATACTATCCATGCCACAGTGCAACGGCCATGAACTGCCAAGCATTCCTCAAAGTACTCATTCATCCAGTCATTCACTCAAGGAATCCACCTACCAGGGGAAACTATTTTGTACTGTACCCGAAGGACAGTCTTCTCCAAAAACAGAAAATGGGTTATTATCCATGTAATATACACAAAAAGCTACTTCTTAGATACTCAGACCAAATCTCAGACAAGAAACCAAACAGCAGAGCCTGAAAGAGGGTGAGTAAAATTCTTGCCAATCCATATCCAGAGCAGCCTGCAATACACTGCAGTCTCCTTCAGCACCGACTCCCAAAGGACTATGACCTGAAACAGCCAAATACGGCCTTTCCAAATTTCAACTGGCATACAGCCTTCCTAACCAGTGACAGGTATTTAAGAATCAACATAAGTTATGGAAATGCCTTTTAGCCTGACCTTGAAGCTCTCACTGGGAAGACAGTGTGCTTGAAATTGTGATGAATATTTTAGATTTTACAGCAGCAGGGTGGGGCCCAAAGCTGCCCCTCATTTTCCCTGCCCTGTTTTACTATCATTTAGTTGCACAGTTAAAAAACAAAAGAATAAAAGATACAGAAGGATGGTTTTAAAAGATACAATTTTTTTATTTGTAGACAGATTCCAAACATCTACCACAGTTTTCCTATTATCTCACTGACTCCTCCCTGTCAGGAGTTAGTGCAGATGTTAGGATGTTCATCTTACAGACAAGGAAGCAAATGGAGAGGCTTCTGATTAGTGAGAATGCAGTGTCTCACCTCTGATCAAACAAGCTCATTTTTAGGTCCCTGGAAAAAGCTTGCTAGTGCTACAAACACCTTGAGAAACAACAAGGACAATGTCCAGTGTCTCTCAGTTCACTTTTTTGTTGCTGCTGTTCTAATAAAATTGAATCATTTTACCCTTGTTTGCCTTCTTAAACAAGGTGTTCTCGATTTGATTTTAACTTTCCTTGCTTTATATACTGTGTTAGGTTGGTCTCCAAGTTCACTTCAATAGGAACACTAACAAGCATGAATCCAACTTCAAACTCCAGTGTTACGTTAACCACATAAGTGACTCTGGAGAAAACATTTTCCTCATTCTGGCCTCACTTTTCTCATCTGCAAAATGGCAGAACAACACATTCTCGTCCTTAAGTCCTACCTGCCAAAGTGAGATTAATATCTGTTTGCAAAAATAACCTCTGAAATATTGTCAGATAGAGTGAAGGCAGCATCACTAATACCAAGTTAGGTCAATCTTTCAGGGGGTTCTTAAGTGAGAACCCAATGCCTGACAACCAGCAAATCAAACTGAGATGAGTTTCCTTAAACATGTAGCCTTGCAGGATGCCTCTCAGTTATCAGCTCTTGAACATTCAAGAGAATTTCCTAGCCAGGCACGGTGGCGCAAGCCTATAATCCCAGCACTTAGGGAGGCTGCGACAGGAGGATCACTAGTTCAAAGCCAGCCTCAGCAACAGCGAGGCACTAAGCAACTCAGTGAGACCCTGTCTCTACATAAAACACAAAATAGGGCTGGGGATGTGACTCAGTGGTCGAGTGCCCCTGAGTTCAATTTCCAGTACCAAAAAAAAAAAAAAAAAGAGACTTTCCTGAATTCTTCTTACTATGGTAACTGTTCTACTGCTGGAAAGATATGGTTTCATTCACAAATGCTATGCCTACCACAACTGTTGGGCAGTAGCGATTTCACTGTATATTCTTTCAACTCATGTAGACAACTGTTTAGAAGACTTCTGCCTCCCCTCTGCTATGAGGGATTGAGCTCACTGTACTTTTCCATTCTCAAATGTACTCATCAATTCCTACACTAGGCAGGCATTTTTGAGGGGGCTGCATCTCTAAGTAATTATGAGCAATAAAACACTAATACTCCACCATTCTCTTTTCCTTATCAAAAATTCTGAATTTTTTTTCATGGCCTCTAATAAGGACACTTACCAAAAGCTTCATAAAATCTTCAGTAAAAATCAACTATGAATTTCCATTACCCATATTCTTATTTACCATAGGGAAGGTTCTCTAGAAATGTTTGTTCAGGCAATAAGCAACCTGCTTGTTTATCAAAGGAAATCACATCAACCGTCTGCCTGCCTTGCAGTCTAGGAGAGTGGTATCTTCTTCCCTTCAGTTAAAAAAAAATCATGTAAAAATGCATATATTAAATGCTAAGTCTAAGGGATAGCTCTCATAAATATAAGGATAGCATAATCAGAATTATGAGAGAAAATATGCATATGTATAAATGAAGGACTAATGTACTGAAATATTAATAGTCAATAGGGCTATGAGTGCTTTTTTAAAGTTCCCTCTTTTTGCATTGTTTCAATGTATCTGTAATGAAAGTGCAATTTATTTAAGTAATAAAATTTTTAAAAGAGAAACAGATAGATATATGATTTGGTACACTGCTATCTTTCTTATTCCTAAAAAAAGAACAGTAGCACAGAGAGGAAAGGGAGAGTGAAGAACATTTGGAGGATGGAACAGTTACTGAAAATTACATGCAAGACACTGGGGAAAATGAGAACAAAAAAAATTATGCTGACAAGAAACTGGGAGATAAGTAGAATATTACATAAAATCAAGTACAGTGTTGAGGTCCCACACAATTCCACAGGAAGTCGAAGTAATTTTGGTAATGGAACTGACCACACTCTGAAGTCCTGATTAAGATCAGCAGGAAACTCATCAGCTTATCAAAGGCTGTCAGCATGGAGGTCACTGGGAATACTCTGCTATCTGACAAAGTAAGAAAGACTTAAAGAAGGTTCTCAAATTCCACAGAACAGAAGGTACTAGAGAATGAAACTGACCAGACTATGTTGTTCTATTGTGTGCATGTATAAATAAGCAAAAACAAACCTTGCTATTATGTATATGTATAACGTATCAATAAAAATAAACAAACAAAAAAGATCCCAAAGAGCAGAGCGTCTACTATTTTGTAAAACTAAACCGGTGCCAGAAAAGGGACCACTAGGCTGGTGATGACTCCTTCGTGGCTCAAGTCGCAGCTCAAAAGCAAGTTGGAGGAGGAGCTCTGGCCTTTCTCATCTGTGCACTGAGACCAGCTGAGAGTGCTAGAGAAGAAAATGAAGGTCTTTTTGCTATTTCATTTGCTCCAGTTAGCAATCGGTCTCAGATGCCACCCAAACATGACCCTTATCCAAAAGGGGGCTGTGTGCTGGGGGCTAAACTAAAAAACATGTCTTTCAAGTTTGAGAGAATCGTTTCACTGAAAACTCCATGCCATGTTAATGCATCAGCCAGTTAAGTACCCTTGCTGTAGTCTTTCTTTTCAAATCTAAGGCCACCACAGAAATCATAAGACAGGACCAACACACATCTTACCTTAATGCTTAGACACTATTATATTCAATCATCCAATAACTAAAATGAGAGTTGAAAGCAGTCTCAGTTATCTCTTCTCTTCCATTAGCATATTAGGCTGTCTGTGTATCTGGGGACCTGGGTACAGGCTTTTTCCCTTAAGTTTATTAAACTGTGGGCCATGGTGGTACATGCCTATAATCCCAGCAGCTTGGGAGGCTGAGGCAAGAAGATCGCAAAGTTCAAAGTCAGCCTCAGCAATTTAGTGAGGCCTTAAGCAACTTAGCAAGACCTATCTCAAAACAAAACATTTTAAAAAGGGCTGAAGATGTGACTCAGTAGTTAAGCGCTCCTGGGTTCATTCCCTGTTGTATTAAAAAAAAGAGTTTGATAAAACTAGTATACAAACTTACCTAACAGGAAGTTGAAAATCAAAGAATTCTCAAATGTTTCTGCCTTTTAAAAACAATGAATCATGAACAATTGTAACGAGATAGAGAAAACTATGATGAGGTTAACATGGGGTCAAGGTATCAAGCGCATGGTAGCCTCCAGCAAAACATGCCCCATGTGTAATCCAGGATGTGGGACAAGTGCTTCCCATATACCCTCAATCCCGGAACTGAACACACCTATTTCCCTTTCCATGTTTCACTGTGGTTTACCATTGTTGCAGCAGCATCCGATGGGAGGCCTGCTCTTTTCTAATCTCCTTGTTTCACACTATGATTATTCCTCAAGCTGTTATGTTTTGTGAAGTGAAGAGTACACTGCCATTAAATGAATAAATAGATTAATTTCCTAACAACTGCTGCATATTTGTTGGGACATTTTTCTTCCAAGATGTGCATTTGAGCACTGGTACTAATGAAGCACTAGCATACCAACATGCGGACTGCTGTGAGGGTGCAGCCATGCTCAAGTTTACACGACTATAGTAAACAGAAAGTCATGCTCTGAAGCTCAGCTGTTTCCTTAAAAGTTTAGTGATTTAAAAATAAGGGTATCCACCCAATGGACCAGCCTGAAATGGTGTCTCAAACTACGGACTATCCAATTCTTTAAGTCCTGTATTTTCTACATCCTGTCTCTGGGCCTTTTCATCCATACTCACAGCTTTAACTACCATCCAGAATAGGATGAATCATGAATATTTGTTTTCTAGCCCTGATTTTCATCTTAACTTCCCTATACTGGTAAATGTCACAGTCATCACCACTTAGCTATCTCTCAAGTACCTCACGCTCTGTGTTTCATCTGAAGTCATTAACTGCCTTTTCCTCCCTCTTGTTATAATTATCTCAGTGGTAAAACCCAGTCTTTGAAGTCTTCTCCTTTTATCTTCATTCCCTTCAATGAATCTATAACCAAATTATATCCATTTGACCTCTTAAATACTGCTCAAATCTGTATCTTCTTTCCATCTCTAGGGCAAGTAGCTTAACTTGAGGATTTTTTATAACATTTAAAAAATTTATTACATAAGGTATGAGTCTCGCCCAAGTGAATTTTAAGGTTCTTTTCCACAAAGACTGTATTTACCTTGCTTACCCCTGGTGTTCCAGCACCTAAAGTACAGTAGACACTTGAAGCAAGTTGTAGCATCACTTTTCACTGGATGAATGAGTCTAGGGTTGAAGCTTGATAATACCAAGTCCTCAAGCACCTTACAGTGACACAGCTCCTATACACTATCTCCTCTCAAACCTATGACTTCTTAAGACAGATGCAAATAGCATCACTAGCTCTGCTTTGCCAATAAAGGAACTGAGACTCTAAGAAGTTAAATGGCCTGCCCAATGCATCTACCATTGAGCTAGCAAAAGGTTGTGCAAAGCCACCTTACCCTTGACCTCAGTGGTCCCTCTACTGCTGAGTAAGCTTGTGCTACGGGGGTGAGAGGATCCCACTCTGGGCAGAGAGGCTGAGGACAATTTGGCAGCAATGATGATGTTCTGACATCAAGTAGAACACTGGACTCAAGTGACTTCCTGTGAGATTCCTTTCAATTCCGAATCCTTTAGGCTTAGTATCACTCTAAAGTAGGCAGAGCTGGTCTCCAAGGTCTCCCTAGTACCACATTCTCTCCCTTATGACATTGGTCCCCAGAGCAGCAACCTGGCCTTTCAGTGACCACTTAATTTCTTAAGCTCAATCTGCTATCCAAGGGACAGCATCAAGCCTTCAAAGACTTTTCTAACACTTCTTTCTAGTTTCAGAAATATTTCTGTTCTACATGTGAAGTGTTCTGGACAAAAAAGTTAAAACTGAATACACTTAAGCCTCCCAAGTCAATTTTCTATTCAGAGAAAATATGGAGTTTCAGAACAAGTTTCCTGAAAGAAACAGACAGACTACTCTAGAACGTGAATATGAGCTGTTCTACAGAACCAATGATCTGTTCTCGAGAAGTCTCTGGCAGGGGAAAAAAGAGAAAGAACTGCTGAGAGACAGAGCAAGCAAAGGTGAAGACTCTGGATCCCAACATAAGCAGACCAACTAGGAGGAAAAGAAGGGCTTTAAGGCAATCAGGAAGTTCCATGGACTGATAACCGCCAATATCAAATAATCACTGTTAACTTTGTTGGATGCCAGCAGCACTGTGGTTATGCAGTAAAGTTCCACAGGTTTGAGATGTATCCTAAAATAAGCAGTGATGAACTGACACTGAGTTTGCTTTAAAATGTTTCAAAAAGAAAGAAAAGGAACAAAGAGATGAACCAAGTACAGAATATCTTGATCATTAATGAATCTGGGTGCTGGGTGTATGGATTTCTTTACACTCGTCTCTCTACTTTAGACACATTTGAAATTTTTCAAAATAGAAAATTGTATTCTGGATTCTTTTTGTAAGTGTCCTATTCTACAGAAACAGTAATTAGATTTAATGGCTTTAACTACTATTTTTTGCTAAGGGGTATGCTAATATTTCACCCTTTTCTGTTTGTTTTGAATTTCAGTTTCCAGAAGACTGTCACAGAATCATGGCCCTGCTTGGGATTTCTGGCAATATGGTTAGTGCGTGACACACTGGAGTTTGGTGTGTGTACAGCGGTTCCTGCTATTATCTCTATCTTTACCAGGAAAACCCACAAGCTATTGTTAGCCACAAGATTGTGGTTAGATCTGCTGAGGACTCAAGTGGACTCTGTGTGGCCCCACAACTCCCTAGTGTGGGTCTGCTGGCAACTAGGTAAAACTGCAGAGGTCCTGAAGATACAGGCTAGACCCAGAGAAGGAGAGACATCAATCAGTCCCTCAGAGCTGGATCCACCTTCTATGTGGGCTTACTCAGAATCAACCTACCCCTTTGCAGCAAACTGTTCCAATGCACAGACTCTCGTCAGGAGCTGAACTAAACTTAGGTCAATGTCCTAAGTTGTCAGTTTATACTGAGAACATGCTGCTTATCGAGCCGCAGCAAGAGTCCATATCCTCTCACAGATAACAAGATACTTCCTGTACCCTGCCTGGGCGCTTTCAGAGAGGATAAAAAAGGTGTAAGGCCAGCTTCTTGGGAAGGCTGAGGAAAGAGCACAGGGGGGAGTGCAGGGGGGAAGGGCTGCCCTGCCAATAGAGCAGAGAGCAATGTTGGCGGGGCTCATCTCTAGGGCAGTGTCTCCAGAGTTCAGTAAGTACTATGTAGCAAAAGAGTATAAAAAGGCAAGAAAGAAACAGTGAGTTACCTCTGCAGGCATATGTAAGTCTAGAAATGGAGATCACAAGAGCACTAACAAACTAAAACACTCCAAAACTTCATACAAAAAAGATGTCACTTTAAAAACCAGAGTGAATTTTCTAGCCCACTTTCAAGACAAGGTCTCTTTTGGATGGAACAGAAGTAGAAAGGGACCGAAAGCATCTGGCTGTTTCTCTAAATCAGGTGCAATGCAAAGAAATGACCTCAAACGCAGTAAAGTACTCCATAGTTTCTTCCACCAAAATCAAGAGAAAAATTAGCTGCTTCTTTTTCTTATTACATTAAAGAGCTTTAATGTAGGTAAACATTTTCTAAAACTTAAATCTTCTCCTATCTTATAAAATTCTGATGATTTCCCTAGTTAAAAATTCTTCCAAGACCAAGCTGAGTAAAGAGTGTTCTGTGTACCTAGCAGAAAGGCAGAGTTATGAGAGGAGAAAAATTCTTAAAAACTTCTATGCTATCAGAGAGATTATGGATACAAGGCCATATGTACTTCCAGAAAACATAATTCATCTTATGTGAATTAGTAGAGGGCTTCTAGGGGATAGTCATACTTCTCTTGCTTGCTCTGCGGTAGGGATTAATAGAAAGAAGCAGAAAAGAATGTCATTTGGAACTGAGCTTTCTGTCTAAGAGAGGGAGGAAGCACACAAAAGCCTCTGGATCTGTGTCAAGGGAGTGAATGATATTTTAAAAGTGTGGCAGGAAACCAAAGAGCTACACCCACACACAAAGCTCAATTGCTTCCAGCACACTAACTAGACCAGTGCTTCCCCATCTGGGAGGCACTGGCGGGACTGGAAATGCTGAGAAGGGTGTGGCTCCCTGGTCCTATTGCTTTGTGACATTCCCAGATGAGGGTAGAGGGACCTGACTGTATTCTGAAGAAATGCTCACCTTCAGCCTTAGTCAGAGGGCCCCTGGCAAGACCAGAAACAAATAAAAAGGGAAATTACAGTGAGGAATAGTTTACCTTCGGAGAACAGTTGAAATGCATACCAGGTACTGGGAGTGTAGTTACATACATTGTAATACACCGATACAGGTACAGCGTGCCAACTATGCAGAAAAATCTTCTGCTAATAATAGACCTAGAAAAAGGGAAAAACAGGGCAGATTCTCAGTCAAGAAATTCTGCAGGTTCATTTAAAGTTTTTAAAGACCCAACAAAATAAACCCAAAAAGTACTTGAGAGCTTGATACCAGAGTGTTGTAACTTGAGGATTTGGAACGTAATATGTAAAAAAAAAAAAAAATTAAATGGAGTTAAAGGTGTAGCTCAGTGCTTGCCTAGCATGTATGAAGCCCTGGGTTCCACCCCCAATACATACACACACACACACACACACACACACACACACACACATTAACTGGGCAAAAGAGTTCAAACTGTACTATGCTGCTATTAATTAGAATTCATGAGGCTTTAAACCTGAATTGTCATTCAAATGATGGATGAGTTGAGGCCACTCATACCTTTGGTTAAATATATAGTATCTTCTCTGTCAATAAAGGGAAGATGCCCAGAAAAATCAGAATGACAAGAGAATGAGAATTGAAAATTTTTATGCCACTCAATGAGTTAAAAGACATTAAACAATTATACTTGTATATACCAGAAACCAATTCTCTTAGGCAATACCATGTCAAGTAGAAGGACCCATCTGGAAGACAGAATCCAACCCCCACTCCACTTCCCAATCACTACTGGTCCTCATAATAGACTATTTACTTCTTTGAGTCTCAATTTTCTAATCAGTAAAATAGGGATAATTGCCTTAAAAATAAGGCATGGAAAATTCTTACTATATAGTAGGCATAAATAGTAGCTATCAAATAGATTGCCATGTTGAATAAAACTCTAAGCAAGAATTAGAGATAGTTTTTATCAGTGGCTCTAATGAAATTATTTGATGTACACATGTGAACATGTATATTGAATGTGATAACTTCTAATATCAAATCTCACCTAAGTTTGTATGACTTAACTGCAGCAGAATAATCCTAAGTGTCCCCTTGGACAAGAATGTTCCTGTTCTACCTTTCTTCCATTCTACTACAGATTAGAACCATGTCCTTTGACTCTCCTCTTCCTCAACCCTGGGGATTCAAGTTTTCCTTGGCCTGGAGCAACCTGAGTTGAATAACATGCAATATTAAGAAACAGTGTAGTGGCTTTTCTCTTAGAACACTGAACATTTAGTTGCTCAATAACTGTACAGTGTATTTGTTTTTATGTAGAATGCAGGATGGCATGCCTACCAAAGTGTGGTAGCTACAGAAAAATTTGTCTCATTCATACTTTTTGTTTTGACAAGAGGAATGAAATGATAAAATTATTTGTATGACTAAAAATTAAGTTAAAAAATACATGCAACTATGGTAGCATTTCATTTATAAATATAGAGTCTTGCAAGACAGTTAGGTTTTATCAATATAATCTAGGCATTTTGTCTCCTTATCTACATTTTATGAACTGGGTCAGAAACATCTGCCATAGAAGATGTCTTTACTTATTTCTCTTAGTGAACCTGTATACATCAGCTCCAAAGACAAGAACTTATTCAGCAAAAAGTTGTTTTGGAAAGGCATGTGCCTCTAATTTCAAGTATAATTAAAAGCACAAACATAATTGAATAATGAGACAAAACTAAAGAAAAATATCTCTTGATAAATATTGTCCAGACTACCATAGAAGAAACACCAAAGTGAACTATGCAGTGTCAATTCTAATAGCAGCCTTTCTTAAAAAGAAGATGCTCTCTCAAACAGAAATTATTTGCAATTTCACTTGATCTATATGAGAAACACCTAAGAGAAAACTATTAAGACTAGATCTGTTGGAAGTCTTTAGAGGGAGAAAAATAAAATTACTGCTTTTGGTAAATAACACTATCTTAAAATTATTTTGCCCAAGTATTTCACAGCACACAAAAGATAACCACACTCACCCCAACAGTTATTTCCAAATTTCAAACTTGAGTCACATGAGTACCCTGAAGTGATTTCAGTTATCTTGAGGATGAAGCATATGAAAAAGTGACAAAAGACTAGAAAAGGCAACTCCTTTTTAAAAAATTAAGTAAAAACATTGCATGTTCAACTGCATTTACTATTTGACTTGAAGTTTAAAAAATGGAATGAAGTTATTCATGTGAATTTATCAATGTTAATAATAAGGTGACAAGTTCAAAGTGGTTGTTAAGAATTTTATGATCTTTGGTATTTACATAATCTTTATGAAATTAAGCGTAGAATGTCTTCAATGGGTAATGTTGAACAAGGATCTCCTAACTCCAAAGTTAAAACACAGCACGAAACTGTTCCAAAGAACTATATACACTTCCAGGCATTCGCTTCCTTAATCAAAGAAATTCACACATTTGGAATTCTTAGTTCCTTAAAAGTTTAAAAGTTTTTAAGATGTGTTAAAAAGAAAAAGAACCACAAAAGAAAGTTTGATAAGTATTAATAGAGGTTAATCAAATGCCAATAAGAAGATGCATGGTACCATCCTCAAAACCCACTGGTGCTCTCTTCCCAGATGGGGCATACTTCTTCTGCCACATGTCCTGTGTACTCACACTCAGCAATGACTATCATCTCAAAAAGCTGTATTTGGTTCATGGTTATCTATTTTTTTTCCCCAAAAAAGTTTAAGCATAAGGTTCACTATTATTTTTTCTGAGAAAGAAAAGCATACCCATTAAATTTGATTATAAGGAAATATGAATCAAAGTATTCATATTCTGTAGATTATTTTTAAGACTTGCTAGAATAGTGGGTTATATAGAGTATAGGTGACTTACTATTAAACTTTCTTTTTCTTTTGAGGTGCTGGTGATTGAGCCCAGGGCCTCCTGAATGCTAAGCAAGTGCTCTATTACTGAGCTACACCCATTAGCTCCCCATTAGGCTTTTTTTTTTTGTTTTAGTTGTAGATGGACACAATGTCTTTATTTATTTTTTATTGCTTTGTATGTGGTGCTGAAGATCGAACCCAGGGCCCCACGCATGCGAGGCAAGCGCTCTACTGCTGAGCTACAGCCCCAGCCCCCCATTATGCTTTTTAATACCCCTTATCTAGAAAAGAAAAACTTTTCAGAAGTAGATGACATATTGCCAAATTTAGGCTTGAAACAGCACAAGTGTAATGTTTTTGGCATTTGCTATAATAGTCTAAAATTTTAAAAGATGGTGAATCAAAGAAATTAATATATTATAACATATAGTTAAAATACTGGGAAGTTCTTTTATTTCCCACAATGTCTCTTTCAACTAATCCACAACAGGAAGTCATATACAACTCTGGGCATGTAGGAGAGATTTGACTATTTGGTAATAATATAACCCCTGAAGAAATACCTCAACTGCAAAAAATTTTTGATAGTATCATAATTGACTTTAATTGAAATAAAATTGTTTCATTTTCCCAGATTTTTATTATATTATATTAAGAAATATTTTATTATTATTATTGTTATCATTATTATTAAGAAAAAAACTTTTAAAGAAATTATAGGTAATGAGGATTCTGGTATCCATTCCTGGTACTACTTCATAGGCTTTCCATTTATTTCTAATTCATTTCTCTGATTAGACATTATTTCTAGCTCTTTATGATGCTATTGGCTTTTAGAAACAAGCTGTGGTGCACAGCAGTGGAACTAAGAGACAAATAAACAAAGGAGAGCACATGAAACCCTAACACAGAGTCAGGGAGGCACCAGTCATCAAGGCCAGTGTGTAACTCAAGACCCTGGTGAGTGACTCCTGAATGTGAAACGCGACAACACAAGCTGAGTGGTATCTTTAGTTGGAGGCTAGTTCACGTGATGACCTTGACCATCTCAGTGAAACTCCTTCAAAACTAGTTTCTTCATCAGCAAATGGAGGAAAAGGACACAATTTTTTATGAGCCAGAGAAGTGGGTTAGAAATAAATGGAAAGGCTATGAAAAACAACCGAAAATGGTTATCAGAATACTTATCATTTATAATTTTTTCAATATTTTTTCTTAAGATATTGGCTCTAAATAAAATTATCTAATTTTTCTAACTACCACACTACCAGTAAAACTGGTAAAATATCAGGGGTGATATGCACAGTACCAACTGTTTTGCCAAATTGCTCTTACATGCCAAGCTCTGTGCCACCTAGTTCCTACAACACCCAGCAATGTGTGGCTATGGTCCTTATATTACAGATGGGGAAACTGAGGCTAAGAGTCTAAAGTGAAATGTAGATATGATACATCAATAACATTTAGACAAAATTGTTTCACATTAGGTAACAAATCACGATGTTGAGTACCAATAGGTAAGTTAACATTCTTTCACATTTCAGTTACGTTTCAAAAGTTACTTAACTCCAGTGAATGTTTTTGGTGCCTTTGTCTGGCATGAGATAACTGCATTCATGTGGGTTTGTCTCTGTGTCTTCTATTCTGTATCACTGGTCAACATGTCTGTTTTGGTGCCAATACCATGCCATTTTTGTTACTATGGCTCTGTAGTATAGTTTAAGGTCTGGTATTGTGATGCCTCCTGCTTTACTCTTCTTGCTAAGGATTGCTTTGGCTATTCTGGGTCTTTTATTTTTCCAAATGAATTTCATGATTGCCTTTTCTAGTTCTATAAAGAATGTCATTGTAATTTTAATTGGAATTGCATTAAATCTGTATAATGCTTTTGGTAGTATGGCCATTTGGATAATATTAATTATGTCTATCCAGGAGCATGGGAGGTCTTTCCATCTTCTAAGGTCTTCTTCAATGTCTTTCTTTAGTGTACTGTAATTTTCATTGTAGAGATCTTTAACCTCTTTTGTTAGATTGATTCCCAAGTATTTTATTTTATTTATCTGAAGCTATTGTTAATGGAGTAGTTTTCTTAATTTCTCTTTCAGTATATTCATCACTGATGTATAGGAATACATTTGATTTATGGGTGTTGATTTTATAACCTGCTATTTTGCTGAATTCATTTATGAGTTTTAGAAGTTTTCTGGTGGAATTTTTTGGATCTTCTAAGTATAGATTCATGTCATAGGCAAATAGTGATAGTTCGAGTTCTTTTCCTTTTCATATCCCTTTAACTTCTTTTTCCTATCTAACTGGTCTGGTTAGAGTTTCAAGGATGATGTTGAATAGAAGGGGTAAAAGAGGGCATCCTTGTCTTGTTCCAATTTTTAGAAGGAATGCTTTCAATTTTTTCTCCATTTAGAATGATATTGGCCTTTGGTTTAGCATATATAGCTTTTACGATGTTGGGGTATGTACCTACTAGCCCTAGTTTTTCTAGTGTTTTGAACATGAAGGTGTGCTGTACTTTGTCAAATGCTTTTTCTGCATCTATGGAGATGATCAAAACATTCACTGGAGAAAGACAGCCTATTCAATAAGTGATGCTGGGAAAACTGGAAATCCACGTGTAACTAAATGAAAGTAAACCCCAATCTCTCACCCTGTACAAAAATCAACTCAAAGTGGATCAAAGACTTAGGCACTAGAACAGAGACCCTGCACCTAATAGAAGAAAAAGCAGGCCCAAATCTTCATCATGTTAGCTTAGAATCTGACTTCCTTTACAAGACTTCTAAAGCACAAGAAATAAAATCAAGAATCAATAAATGGGATGGACTCAAACTAAAAAGCTTCTTTTCAGCAAAGGAAACAATCAATAATGTGAAGAGAGCCTATAGAATGGGAGAAAATATTTACCACATGCACCTTAGATACAGCATTAATCTCCAGGATATATGCAGAACTCCAAAAACTTAATACCAAAAAAACAAATAACCCAATCAATAAATGAGCTAAGGAACTGAACAGACACTTCACAGAAGAAAAAATACAATTGATCAACAAATATATGGAAAAATGTTCAAAACCTTTAACAATTAGAGAAATGCAAATCAAAACTACTAAGATTTTATCTCACCCCAGTCAGAATGGCAATTATCAAGAATACAAACAACAACAAATGTTGGTGAGGATGTGGGGGAAAATGTATACTCATACATTAGTGGTGGGAATGCAAATTGGTGCAATCATTATGGAAAGCAGTATGGAGATTCTTCATAAAACTTGGAATGGAACCACCATTTGACCCAGCTATCCCACTTCTTGGTTTATACCCAAAGGACATAAAATCAGCATGTTACAGTGATACAGCCACATCAATGTTTATAGCAGCTCAATTGACAATAGCTAAACTATGGAACCAAACTAGGTGCCCTTCAACAGATGAATGGATTAAAAAATGGATTAAAATGAATTTAAAAATGTGATGCATATACATATATACACATATATATATATAATATTCCATCATATATATATACAGATATACATATGATGGAATAGTACTCAGCCTTAAAGAAGAATGAAATCATGGCATTTGCCAATAAATGAATGGAGCTGGAGAATATCACACTAAGTGAAGTAAGCCAATCCCAAAAAACCAAAGGCCGAATGTTTTCTCTGATATGCAGATATTAATTCACAATGTGGGGGGCTAGGGAAGAATAGAGTTACTTTAGATTAGGTAGAGGGGAGTGAAGTGAGGGGAGGGGGCCCAGGAGTAGGAAGGACAGTAGAATGAATTAGACATTATTACCTTATATACATATATAACTATGTGACCAGGGGAATTCTATATCATGTATAAGCAGAAGAATGAAAAATTATACATTATATATGATGTATCCAAGTGCACTACTGTCACGTATAAGTAATTAAAACAAATTAAAAAATAAACAAATTTAAAAAGTGACAACTCAAATTTTTTAATAAGTTAGTGTTTTATGTCATATTTCATATTGCCCAGAACTCTACAAAATAAATGTTTTGATCTTAATTTAATAACTGTATGGGTTATTAAAGCACTGAAAAAATCCTAATAGTGTCACATATATATGCAAAATTCCAGGTGCCCACTTTTCATTACAGTTCATAGCCTGTGGCTAGTCAGGTGTGCTTATTACCACGTCCCATGTGTTTAATCTATTATTCTGATGTCATCCAGTTTCCAACCCTCTATCTCATCTGAACTTACCCACTGAACTTCTTTCCACCTGTTGTCCTTAATGCCATTCTCACTTCTGGCTATGGTCTGAATATCTATGGAGACAACAAATTCCTGAAATCTGATCACCAGTGATGAGATTGCAAGGGCAGAGGCTCAGAACAGGATTAGCCCCCTTATAAAGAACACTGCACAGAGCTAGCCAGTCCCCTTCCACTATGCAAGGACACAGAGGAAAGGACCCCTCAACAGCCAAGAATGGGACTCTCACCACACACTAAGCAGTCTATGCCTGGATCTTGGACTCCCACTTTCCAGAACTGTGAGAAATAAACTGAAGTCCTATCAGCCACCCAGGCTATAGTATTTTGTTACAGTATGTCATATTTCATATTGCCCAGAACTCTACAAAATAAAGATTTGATCATAATTTAGTAACTATATAACAGATACCTCCTCAAAATCTATTCTGCATAGAGTATCCAGAATCACCTTTAAAAAGTCATCTACAGAGTATGTCCTCCAAAGCCCCCCAAAGTTTGTCAATTATACCTTGCGTGAACCGCGAATCCTTCTCCAAGACCATAAGGCCCCAGATCTGCCTGACCTCTCTCCACCTCTGCCTCCCTCTGCTCTCCCCATCATTTTCCAGACTTCTGCTTTGGCCGTTGGTGCTCTCTGATTACACCCTGCAAATTCCCTCTGCCTTGGACAGGATCTCTGTGCCAGTTGTTCTCTGTCTGGACGCCATCTTCTGCCTTCTTCCTAGAACATGGCCTGTCACTCTGTGTGGTATAGATGTTCATCCAGAGACTGCCTACTCTAATGCAGTCCCCTGCTCCCTCATTCTTTTATTTTAATTTCTTCACAGTCTGACAACTTTTCCCCACCCCAAATTCCCACATTCTGAAATTTGAGCCAACTCCAAAGAGATTTTTAAATATGCTTTCTTCCCTTTAATTCTTTATTACTAAGCCCTCAGGAAGAACCGGGCTTACTCATCTTTTATTCCCAGTGAGACTATTACCAGAACCCATGAAACAGCAGGACAATACCCTTCTGTGCTTTAGAGTTTTACTTCTGACTCCCTCTGAAAGTTCTTACCTATTTTTTTCCACAAATGCTCGTCCTATAAAGCCTTCCAGTGATCTGTCAGAATTCATCTCCCTTGCTGCTCACTATCCCTTTACCCTACATTCTTGACTTAATTTAAAACATGTGTGAGGATGGTTCCATTCATCCAAGTACGCCTATCAACCCCTGGAGACTGGAAACTTTGCATTCTGACATCCTTCTCCCTCCCATCTCCTGCATCCCAAATGCCCTGTGTGGGCACTCCACCCATCACAGCTTGGGCACTCCCCAAGGCTCCAGAGGGAACAGCATAAACACCTAGTGCTTTGAATTCAGTACTTCAGCAGAGGAAAGGCTAGTCAAACAAATGAAAGGGCTAGACTAAATGCTAGAAACCAAACAAAAATCAAAATGAATGCCCTCCTGAGAGAGTTAGAATCCATTTAATATCTCTTGGGTACTCACAGGGTAATGGCTGCGTATGAATAAGGAAAATGAGACACACCCAAGCTCCTAGCCCAGAAATGTGCTTGTGCATGCACAATGCTCTTTTGCCTTCAAAAATCCAACTCAAAGCAATTTTACATCTTTGATATCATTTTAATCATATTCCTGTTTACTATATATTATTATCCCATTTTACAGAAGAGGAAATTAAGAGTTTAAGTACTAACCTGGCCACAGTCAGTCAATAAAAGAGTAACCATAAAACCCAGGTCTCCAGGCTTTCTATCAGCTGCTCAAAAAAGGAGGCTAACAGCTAAGATTTTTTTGTTCCTATGCACTCTATACAATATCTGCAATATAATTCAAGGGCTGACTAAGCTCAGGAAATGATCCATACTGATGTAAGTAATTTGCAAAGAACAGATCATGTTATAAAATCACCCCTGCTCTATCTGCCTTTACAAAAACACTATTTCCAGGGACATATATAGATTATAACAGAAAGTAAAGAAAAATATTATAAGATGAAATAAAATATCAAGATGATCTACTTGAGACAGTTGAGAAGTATCCTCCAGAAATTCCTATATAAAACCATACAAAATGAAAAAGTCACATTATTTTGTTGGTATTTTAGGTTATGAACAAAATATCTATATATGTATACACACATGTATGCATAAATGTATGTATTACACAGACAGAATGTAAATATGTAGATTCATACGTAAATGATGCCATGTATATGTAAACTCAGATCTTTCCTCATTTCTTTCTTTCATCAAAATTTATTCACCTTAAATTGCTACCTCAGGGGCTTGTCCAGTCACAGCTAGTGGAACTGAACGATTAATGTTTGTTCTTCACCTGGAACAACGAGTAACATGATCTCATAACAGAAACTTCTAAAGATATAATAACTACAACATCACCAGCAGAAGCTAACATTTGTTGAATTCCACACACAGTTATTAGCATATGCAACATGTGATAAATGCTACTAGCTATCCCTATTTATTCATTCATATGATAAATATACCTGTACTGGCTTGTGTTCTAGGCACTGGGAATCCAGCAGTGAACAGAATGGAAAAACCTGTCTCAGGTGTGTTCTAGTGGGGGAGGCAGACAACAAGCAAGTAAATAAGCAAAATGCAGAGCATATTAGATACGTGCTAAGTGGTGAAATTAAATGACAGGGTCACTGGGGGAAGGAAGGCAACAATTTGGGATTAAGTTGGTCAGAGAAGGTCTCCTTCTGTTGGAGTTAACCATAAAATATCTGTGGGAAAAGATTCCAGAGGCTGGCAGACATAGGTGTTTGCTGACCAGCAAGAAGTCAGGGAGCAAAGACCAAGAGGAGACAGGAGGGGGAAGAAACCACTGGGTCTGGTGGGACCCACTGGGTCACTATTAGGACAACAGCTTTAAAACTACATGAGGTGGTGGAATGCAGTATGGAGATTCCTTAGAAAACTTGGAATGGAACCACCATTTAATCCAGTTATCCCACTCCTCAGTCTATACCCAAAGTACTTAAAAACAGTATACTACAGTGATGCAGCCACATCCGTATTTACAGCAACTCAATTCACAAGTCAAGCTATGGAAACAACCTAGGTGTCATTCAACAGATGAATGGTTAAAGAATATGTGGTATATATACACAATGGAATATTACTCAGCCAAAAAGAAGGATGAAATTATGGCATCTGCTAGTAAATGGACGAAACTGGAGAATATGCTAAGTGAAAGAAGCCAATGCCCCCAAAACAAACGTTGAATGTTCTCTCTGATTTGTGGATAGTAACCCACAACAAGGGAGGGTGGAGAAGGGAAGAATAAAAGTCCATTGGATTAGACAAAGGGAAACAAAGGGAAGGGAGGAGGAGGGGAATAGGAAAGACAGTTGAATTAATTGGTCATAACTTTCCTAGCCTTGTATTTGTATACACAACCTGGGTAACTCCATATCATGTATGACCACTAGAGTGGCAACCTAAATAAAAAAGTTACACTCTATGTATGTATATTCTGCCAAATACATTCTATTGTCACATATAACTTAAAAAAAAAGCACTAGTCACATGTGCTTAGTATTAGAGTAATACATTCTTTGGCCAAGCTGCAAAGTGACTTAGGAGAAATAGAGACCAGTAAGAAGCTCCTGGGATAGACCAGGTCAGAGATGATAGTGGTTAGAACTATGGCACCAATAGAACTGGCGAGACAAATCAGATGTGGGGGGAAAAATTATCCAGAAAAGAAAAGAATAGCACATTTGAACTGAGAACCAGGAAAAATAGCGAGGCTATTTACTAAGAATGAGACAGGAACAGGGCAGGCCAGGGAACCATGAGGATGCCAAGTACTTTGTAAAATGCTCTCTACATACTTTTTTTTTAATATTTATTTTTAGTTGTAGATGAACACAATACCTTTATTTACTTTATGTGGTGCTGAGGATCAAACCCAGTGCCCCACACATGCGAGGCAAGTGCTCAACTGCTGAGCCACAGCCCCAGCCCTCTCTACTCTATATTCAGTCCTTATAAAAGGGTTGAGACAGAAACCATTACTGTCATTTTCAGGTGGTAGGTGAGGAAACAATGCTACTATAGCGTGTAAGAAGCCTAACCAAAGCCACCTAGCAGGTGGGTGACAGGATCTAAATCAAGGATGAGCCTCCAGTAACCACCCTGTCATGGTACGAAGAGTGAAGTGAGAGGCAGATGTGATGATTTCTGAATCAGATCATCACCGAGAGTAGTGGCACACACCTATGATCCCAGTTACTCAGGAGGGTAAGGCAGAGGATCCTAAGTTCAAGGCCAGGCTCTGCAATTTAGTGAGATCCTGTCTCAAAATAAAAAATATAAAGGGCTGTGGATATAGCTTGGTGGTAAAGCTCAGTGGTAAAGTGTCCCTGGGGAGAGGAAAAGAAAAAATCAGATTATAATTGGACATCCCTGATGGTAAAAGAGAAAATTTGGGCATGGTATAAAATACAAGGTAAAAATAAAACCACTTAAAAATACACAGTTAAGAGCACCCAGAGGAAAAAGATAAAAAAAGAATATGAACCTGAATATTAGCATTATTTACCTCTGGTAAGAGTACTACTTTTTTCAATGTATTTATTGTCTTAGTTCATCGTTGTTGTTGTTGTTATAACAAAATACCTGAGATCAGGTAATTTGCAGGGAAAAGAAGTTTATTTGGCTTATGGTTCTGGAGGCTGGGAAGTGTGAGAGCAAGGCGCTGGCGTCAGGTGAGGGCCTTCTTGTTGCACTGTGATATGGTGGAGGGCATCACGGGGGGAAAGGGCAAGCGTGCTAGCCTGGGTGTCTCTTCTTCTTCTTCTAAAGATGCTAAGCCATGATGGGGACCTCATGCTCATGCTCTCATCTAATCCTAATCAATTCCCAAAGGCTCCACTTCCAAATACCATTAATATATGAACTTAGGGATTGAGTTCCCAACATGTGAACTTTGGAGGACACATTTGAACAATATCATTAATCATTATTTTCTATCCTGCCTATAAGCAAGATGCATTATTTCAGTTTTCTTTAGTGCTATAAGTGAAAATTAACTCATGAAAACTGTAAAGACTTTTTGTATCTCTGTGTTGTTTTACTCCCTCTTCATTTTATCCTGTTTTTAAAACTTCTTAAAATGCTTACGGTACCTTAAAAGCCAAATTGCTGGGATTACTGAATTTAGGGGCTGTCCAGGGTGAATTCAGCCCTACAACTCCCTAGGGCTCAGACTAGTATTTACGTCATGAGACCTAAAATAATAAAAATCAGAAAAAGTGGCAGTAGATGAGACCACCAGTCACCTAAGGTGAGACTAAGAAGCAGGAACAGGGCTGGAGATATAGCTCAGTTGGTAGAGTATTTGCCTTGCATGCACCAGGCCCTGGGTTCAATCCCCAGCACCACAAAAACAAAAACAAAGAAGAAGAAGCAAGGAACAATCTGATACTAAATGTGCCATCCAGCCCATCCAGCCCCTACGGCATTCTTCCTCCCAATGTCCCTGGTAAAAAAGAAGAGACAAGAGAGACCACCATCCAAGGTCTCCAGGAAAGGAAAGAAAGAATCTCAGTCCAGACTCAGAACCCAGAGAGATGATGGGCCAGAATAAAAGAGAGGGGAGAAAACTTGATAGAAATAGAATGAATGAAACTGGATGCGGCTGCAGGGGATTTCCCAGACTGGAAGTAGTAGGAACCATGTCACACCTGGGAGGTGACTGCACAGCAGCAGTCAGCTAGGAGCAAGCTAAGAACATTTTCTACAATATTTGGGGAGCAGCACGATGTGACAGCTATCAAGGCTGGCTGGTCCACCCTGAGGCACATGCATGTGTCTTCTGGATGGAACATAACACATAAACCTTATAACCAAGAAACTGAACTGCTCTGTTTTTATTCTACTTGTCCTATCTGCTAATTATGACAGCCAATTAAATAATGGCAGTTACCCAAAAAAGCTGCAGTAAACACGAAGGAATTTTGTCCTCATCAATTTTGTACTTGGAGACAGCATGAACGACACACTTGGAAAAGCAGAGACGGTACTGTGGGAGCAAACAAAGTTCCCCAGGCCATAACCTCTATGTAAATATGCAAATGTTCTGCTCACTCGCTGCTGCATCACTAGCACATAGTCTCTAATAATTCTTGGTAACTAACTAAATGTGAAGATGCCCCGGAGGTTCCATTACAGACTAGCCCTCTGGTCTACCACAGTATAATTTACAAGAAAATGAAACAACCTTAAGAAAAGGTTCTCCTGAAACTTACAAAACAAATTATTGAACAGGAACCTGGAAAGACCTGCTTCACATCAAATGTTCTACATCAGTAAGTGCTTTTAAGAACTTTACTTAATCATAACCATCAAGACATTAAACAATGGGAAAATGTTGACAGTATCCGTGCTCATAAAGTACCTTGGGGATTACAAGAGGAATGAGCAAGTACTTTGACTCAATCAACTTAATGTGAAAAGAAGCACTGATGGAATTAAAATAGGGTAAAATCAAAGATAAATGTTAGTGGAGAGTCTAGTCTGTTAAATAAAACACAACCCCAAACAATCAGATTAGCATCTGACAGAAGCAGTTGCAATCAACCCAAAGATTCTGTCTTTGGGAATGAGATTCCAGTCACAGAAGAGGAAAGTGCTACAGGGCTTTATGTTGGCAGAAACCCACCTAACAAATAAGGCCTTCAAACCACAGCCTTTATCAGAGGTTAAAATATGGTTTTATGTTGGCAGAAATCTACCTCACAGACAAGGTCTCCAAACCACAGCCTTCATCAGAAGCAAAAATATTAAATAAGCCTAGGGGTATAGCTCAGTGGTGAAGTACATGCTTAGCATATGCAAGGCCCTAGGCTCAATCCCCAGCACCAAATTTTTTAAAAAAATTAATTAAATAAAAATTTACAATGATAAAGTAAGTTCTCACCAAAGTAATCTCTGAACATAAAATACATAATGGCAGTAAACATCTAAAAATCCATCCCAGTACTCTCAGAGTATAATTTCAGAAAAGCCATACTGGAAGACTGCATTCGTTCCTTCTTGCCAGATCAACAAAGTCCCCAGAAACAGTCCTAAATACAGATGTTACAGAAGGCCTTATGCAGGGTCTGCTCGCCCCTTTCCTTCTCTAGTCCCTTCTCTGTGGCATGGGCCCAGTTTTCAAAGAATCCACTCGGTGACCATTTCCACCTCACCAGCCTCACCATGTCTCTGCTAAGTGTTTATGACAGGATGTTCTACCTCATCCCCCAGACACCTCTACCAAGCTCTTTCAACTCCACCCCTAACCCACTGTCCAAGGGCTCCTTTTCTTTTTTCTAGAACAATTTCCACCACCAATGGACCATAGCTCTAAATGCAGCAGAAGCCAGGACTTCTAGAAAGTGTTCATCTCTTCCCATCACCTACCCAAACTTCATTCACTGGACAACCATTACATGAATCAAGTCAACCACCTGGACTTCCACAGTGGCAACCTACTCAGTTCTCCTTCAGATCCCGCTTCCCTGTTCTCTAGACTGCAGCCACAGTCACTCTTTCAAGATATAAATCTGCTCACATTCTCCTCTTCTAATGACTTACCACACATGAAACAAAATCCCAACTCTTCACCCACAATACCCTGCCACCACCCCTACCTCACAGACCCCCTCAGTCCCCACTCCACCAGCTCAGGGGCCCCTTGGGTGCTCCTCAGGAACTCTGCACTCTTTCCCTGAAAACCCCCATGCCACTCTCCTTCATGTGATTCTGCTGAACTGTCACCTCATTACTCGCTCCATCTAAAATACCATCCCTCCCTACCATCTCCAACATTCATCTTCTAAGATGCTTTATTTTCTCCATTTTCCTTACATTAGCTGTTATCATATATTCATTTGTTTATTGCTGCCTCACCCCAGCCAGAAGATAAGCTTCATGAGAACACCAGGTCCTCTGCTCAATGTAGACCCAGGGTATACAAGTACCTGGCACATAGTAGGTTCCTCAGTGAACACAAGTTGAATGAATGAACACATTTTAAAGGAGCATTTTCTGTGTGTTTCTATGTGCCAGACTCTGTACCAGCCAGCAGGATATAAAGGTGAATGATGAATAGGATCTAGTCTTTTCTTTGAGAAACTTAAAATCTAGTGGTGAAGGAGACACACATACAACTAATAGAATGAAATGTGCTATGAGCTAGTTCAAGGAAAACTAGAGTAGCTAGTGGAATGGAGTAGCTGGAGGTTAGGCAGGTTAGCCAGGGACTGGATTATGAAGAACCCTGAGCCTCAGGCTAAGGATCTGGTTCTCCATGTGAGCCCTTACTGAGAACACCAACCAGGAATGCAAAGGGGAGCTGTATCTGAAATTAGAACTGACTCAACTCAGTGACTGTCTAGATAAAAGGAAGTGAGGAGCCCTCTTATGTTTCTAATAAATGCCACTGGTCAGAGAGGAAGGAGAAAAAGTTGCAAGTTTTTAAAGCTAGCATATTTGGCTTCAGACAAGTTGGGTGTGAGGTACCCTAATCATCACATTCAGTCATAATTATTTCTCTAGTGACAAGTAAACCTTTGGCTTGGATATTCAACAGTCTGCTCCTGGGCCTGTTAGGGGTTTACAATGTCCTGAGAGTGGAGGCACACGTATCACACATCAGTGCCACCGTGTTAGCCATGACTTAGCCATGCAAAGTCTTTAAGTCTTCAGGCTTTATCAAATCTGTATGTTTAATATATTCTTTATCATGCTTTCTTAAAACAAGGGATACCTGTTTTGCAGTGAAGTCTGACACAAATGCAGAGATTCCCAGGAATTTTTCCTAGTCAGTAGCTTGAAAGTCCAATTCTAAATGGGGAGACAACATTATTTACAATTTTAAAAACCAAAGAAGTTCTCAAGGACAGGCATTATTGTTGCTTTCCACTTCTCAATGTCAAGGAAATCCCATGTGGATATATGCTTATGTAAACATATATACATCCAGACATGATGGGAAGATGTGAAGAATGAAAAAAGAGGGGAAATTAAGTA
>PVHX01005659.1:54262-109683 GCA_004024805.1 Geosciurus inauris | reverse complement strand
AGCAGCACAATTCACAATTGCAAAACTGTGGAAGCAACCCAGATGTCCTTCAATAGATGAATGGATCAAGAAACTGTGGTACATATACACAATGGAATATTATTCAGCAATAAAAGAGAATAAAATTATGGCATTTGCAGGCAAATGGATGGAACTGGAAAGCATTATGCTAAGTGAAGTAAGCCAATCCCAAAAAACCCAATGCCGAATGGTCTCTGATTAGTGGATGCTGATGAATAAGGGAGGTGGGAATGGGAAACATAAAAGAAATAGAGAAATACTGGACGCGACATGGGGGAGGTGGGGGGCAGGAAAGGGGAATGGGTATAGTAAAGATAGTTGATAAAAAATATATATAAATATATATATATATATATATATATATACTATTCATTGAAAGTGCATATAAAGATGTTTAATATGAAGAATGTAATCCGCTTATAATTTTGTGCAAAGTTAGAAAAATTATGATTGTAACAATTTTTTTTCTATTTGCCTCAACAAATGTTTTCAGTGAATAGTGTGTACAGCTTCTGAAAATTTGTTTTTTTCTGTTATATATTAAAATTCAACTTTTGAGAAAAATAAAAAATAAAAATAAAAAATTTTAAAAAAAAATTCTTATGTTGAAACCTAATATCCAGTGTAAGAGCATTTCGAAGTAGGGATTTGTGGGAAGTGATTAGGATCTAAGGGTAGATTCATCAGGAATGGGATTAGAGACTATAAAAGAGAGCTCAGAGTTCTCTTGCTCCTTCCATCTAGGAGGATACAACAAGAAGGCACCATCTTGGAACCAAGAAACCAAGAAGCCAAGAAGCAGGCCTTAACCAGGCACTGACTCTGCAGGTACCTCTACCTTGTACTTTCCAGCTTCTAGAACAATAAGAAATAAATTTTTGTTGTTCCTAAGCCATCTAGTGCATGGTATTTTGTTACAGCAGCCTGAACAGCCTGAGACACTCCCATCTGAATGTTCTGTCACCACATTGGCTGCTTCCCAATTCCCTGTTGTGAAAATAACTTTTAAAAAAATCTCCATCTGGTGCAGCATATGCAGAAGGGGTTTGACACTTTACTCTCCTTGACTCATCTCCATTGTGAAATTACCAGAATCTCTTTTGGTGCTCTTAGGCTGCCTCAGTTTTCGGTAGGCCTTGAGAGAGTAGAGACAGCTCTTTGGTAGGGCATACACAACACCAAGTTCCCCAATTGCACAGCACAAACTATGTGTCCATGACAAGACAAGTCAGATGAAATTCTATTACAGTGACAAAATAGAACCCAGTGTTGAATTACCTATGTAGGCAGATACCCATAACAGACACGGTCCATAGGACAGTCAGCCTCTTTTATTAATATCACCTTCCCCACCCTCACAATTGCATTAATTTAATGACAATGTCCCAATCATAAAAAATTCAGGAGCTAATCTTTTGTTTTTATTTTACTATTTTGGTGAATTAGTGTCATTTGTGTTCATCTGTAATACAATTTGAAGCATTCTGCCAAGAAAACAACATAATTATATCAGTTAGGAATATGCCAATCAAAAAAGGAGATATTTTAGGGGCAGAAACATTACAGAAATGAACATTCAAGTATATGCATGGATTCATAAAGATCTTTTCTGTCAATCTACATATCTCCTTGCTGTACCAAGACCTTATCATACCAGAAAAAAAAACAAAAACAGTTTAATACCTACAGATCAAGTGCTCTCACAAGTGAGTAAACAAGGAGATGATACTTCTGCTAAATTTCCATTACATGATTCACAAAATCAAATTTTAAGTCAAACTGAAAGAAGAACACATAGTATGAGAGAGAGGTTGAAGAATATTTAATTTTAACATTTTATCTAGCCATTGTTATGAATATTAATTGAGTATAATTTGTATAACAACTTTTTAGGGGAGCTGCTGTTAATGTGTGATTTATAGGTTAGAAAACTGAGGCTTGGCAATATCAAGTGATTTTCATGTGGACATGTATTTTAAGACCCAGAGCTGGGGTTTGAACCTAATCATATCAGCTTTGTAGGCCATGTTCTCCATGCTCCACTAAACTGCTGTGTGATGGTAGAGATAACCCATAGATACACCATTTAAAAGTTTAGAAATTGAGATTTAGTATCCAAATTCAAATAAGAGCCAGACAGACATATTCTGCTTCACGTAAGTCATGTGTAAAATGTTAATAGCTCCTATCAAATTGGAAATTGTGAGATTTAAATTAGCTCATATGTTAATAAGAGCCTGATATTTTATAATAGTACCTATTTTTCCAAAATGCAAAAGCCAAACTGAGACTACATATCTCCTTGCTCTACCAAGACCTTATCATACCAGAAAAAAAAAGAAAAACAGTTCAATACCTACAGATCAAGTGCTCTCGCATATGCACTCATTAATACTTGGGTAGCTGGCTAGATTAATGATTAAATAAGCAAATAATACATGATCATATCTCCCAAATATAAGAGGAATGAAGGAAGTTCACCACTGATGAAAGGAGGCCAAAGGTCATGCTGTTAAATGAGGATGCGGAATGGGAGATGTTGCTGTGTCTGTCTGCAAAATGCAATCTACCCATAAGCTTCTATTCCTCGTTCATTGAATGACCACTAAATGTTTGTATTAGTCATTAGAAATTCTCAGCAGGGCAAGGTGGCACACGCCTGTAATCCCAGTGGCTTGGGAAGCTGAGGCAGGATGATTGTGAGTTCAAAGCCAGCCTCAGCAAAAGTGAGGTGCTAAGCAACTCAGTGAGACTCTGTCTCTAAATAAAATACAAAATGGGGCTGAGGATGTGGCTCAATGGTTAGGTGCCCCTGGGTTCAATCCCTAGTGCCAAAAGAAAAAAAAGAAAGAAATTTTCAAAGTGTCTAGACATCCCGAGTTCACACCCTTTTCTTAATCAATTAATTATGAAACAGGTACTAGACAGTTTTTGACTCATCATATCCAAAAGTTTTATGAATTTGGGGTAATTCCTTATTTAATGTCTCAACAGAAATCAGATTCTTTAGCTTCAGGCAATCAGAGAAACGGTGCAGGTCTTGAGGTCAGTCAGCTCAATACCCCTTTGGCCTTTGAAGCTAGATTGGACAGCATCAAGACCTGGGGATAAGACTGGTGGTGTAGCTGAGTGGTAGAGTGCTTGCCCAGCATGTGTAATGCTCTGGGTTCTTTCCCTAGAACCAGGAAAAAGCAAAGAGTAAAATAAAATACCTAGGGATAGATAGATGTGACCATATGGCTGTATTCTAGTGATGGAGTGTGAGAGCAAATGATCTGTGAACCTCCATGAACTAGAATGACACTAATGAGCAAAGGAACTCCACTTCCCTCTTTTTCCTCCTTTCTCCAAATAAAATTGAAAAAAATAAACCTATCTCTACTTCATTGCATTCTATAAATCATTTGAAATTATTTTGAGTGAAACATTTCCCTTAGCTCTTCTTGGATAATGTTGGAAGAAATTATCTCTCTCTAGAGCATTAATTTTATTTTGAACCCACAGTAGAAATTAAGGACATAATAAAAGTTCCAAGTAATATTTTGTTCAATTAGTTGAACTCTGGGAGAGTGAGTGTGTGTGTGTGTGTGTGTGTATCATATAAATATTCACAAAATTGGACCATAAGGTTCATATTGTCAATGAATCTACCTCTAAATCACACATGCTATTTCAAATGTTATCATTTAAAAATACAAAATTTGAAAAGGCAATGCTTATAACCATTTATACATTATTAAATAATTTTTCCTATTTATTAGTGACCCAATTCCTGACCAAGCATTTTATTTTACTGGCATAAATATGGCACATCTGACCCATCAATAAGGGAGCCTGTGTCTTCAGCTCCTTTTTCCTATAATGGGATAGATTTGTCATGTATATTGAAACTTTCCTAACCAGATGCCAGTTATTTATGAGATGGCTGGTTAGAGTTGGGGCTGTGGATAAGTAGCATAAGGGAAGCTGAGCCTGGTGGTGAATGCCTGTAATCCCTCAGGAGACTGAATTGTTCAAAGGCAGCTTTGGAAACTTGCAGACCCTGTCTCAAAATGAAAAGTAAGAAGGTCTGGAGGTATAGCTCAGTGATATAGTATGCCAGATTCAATTCTCAGTACTGGAAAAAAAAAAGTGAAGGGAAAACTTATTTGCTTACAGGGAGATAAAAAGCCTATCAGGGGCTGGGGTTGTGGCTCAGTGGTAGAGCGCTTGCCTCGCATGCGTGAGGCCCTGGGTTCGATCCTCAGCACCACATACAAAGCAATAAAAATAAAGACATTGTGTCCATCTGCAACTAAAAAAATATTTAAAAAAAAAAAGCCTATCAGTCCCATAATCCAGAAAGTGACAACCTATAATACACTTGAATGGATTACTTGTCCTCCCAAAACATATTCATTCTTTTTGTTTGTTTTGATACGACAGATTGAACCAAGGGGTGCTTAATTACAGAGCTACATCCCTAGCCCTTTTTTTGTTTTTATTTTTTATTTAAGACAGGGCCATACTAAGTTTCTGAATTTGAGTTGCTGGGATTACAGGCATGTGCCACCATGCCCAGCGCCATTTTTTTTTTTTTTTTTTTTGAGTTTTATAGTTATACATAGTAGTTGAGTTCATCCCAACAAAATCATACTTGCATGGAATTCTATTTCAAGTCATGATCTCTCCATTTTCCCCTTTTCCCTCCCATTCTCCCTTCCCTCTCCCATTCTCCTTCCTTTACTCTGCTTAGACTTCCTTTTGCTTGTCCTTATAATGATAATTCACATATGTACCAGTCCATCAATATTATTCAAGATGTGGGATTGGGGGGGTTCTACTTGAGGACAGGACAATCCATTTCATTTGTTTAGTACATTACATTTTTCAAAGCACACTCTACTAACACTTAAAACTGTCTGAAGTAGGTATTATCTTTGTGTGACAGATGAGAAAAGTGAGGTTCAAAGGTACTGACTTGCCCCAAGTTATATAAATTGTAAGTTTCAAAACCAGGAAATGAAACCACATCATTTGACTGTACTCTGGGTAGATTATCAAAGAAATTGCCACATAATTTTCCATTGGATTTTGCGATTATCCTTCAAAAGTCCTCACCTTGGCAAACAAAAACTTTTAAATAAAATCTAACAACTTTTAGAGCATTGACATTTAACAATGAACCTACTGGTCAGAAACTTCCTGACTCACAACTAGAGATTTTTTTTAATGATGGAAAGAGGGCTGTTAATATGTTGTGATGTTCTTTCTTTCAGCCATAACTTTTCTTGTAAGGTTATAGTTATGGTTTAGCTTTGGAGTACAAAGCAGTAAAATTTAATTGAATAGAAGTCAGATCAAGGTCTTTCAAGTTGGACATAATGTGAGTCACACAAATAAAGAAGAATAAACAATATTTCTGAAATTCTGCTTAAAAAGACTCTAGCAGAAAATAATCTCTAATTTATAAAATCTCCCTACCATAAAACATATTTTGTGTGATTACATGGCAATAATTCTATGACTGTTATTGAGAATGAAAACTATACCATAAAAACTCATATGAAGAGGCTCTGATATAAACTTATGCCCTTCTGATATAAACTTATGCCCTTCCTCTCCACCCCAAGAGGGGGGAGGACAACCATATACCCCAGAAAGATTTAGGAGAGCCTCAGATTGTTTCCTATCCTGGAGTGTAAGAAAGAATGACGCTCCTATATAAAATATCTTACCAAATTAGATTAAATATGTTAAATATAATAAACATACCAAATGCAGTTTTCCAGCCTGATTTCCATTGTGCTATAAGTTGAAGCCCTCTTTTATTCTAATAAAATAATATGCATCACTCTGATGGTTTGGGAATGTTTCAAAACACAACTTTGATGTTAAATTTTGCCTTATACTATTGTAGTTGTATATTTTTCTCCTCACTTCTGAGTCAATGCTGTCTGACCCAGGAATTAGTGAATGTGCTAATTGTGATATCTAAGTATCTAAGCCAAGATGATCTAGTTAATGTTTTTTGTTTTTTGTTTTTTTTTGTTTTTTGGGGGTTTTTTGGGTACCAGGGTTTGAAATCAGGGTTTGAATTACTTACCCACTAAGCCACATCCCCAGTCCTATTTTGTGTTTTATGTAGAGACAGGGTCTCACTGAGTTGCTTAGTGCCTTGCTGTTGCTGAGGCTGGCTTTGAACTCATGATTTTCCTGTCTCAGCCTCCCAAAGTGCTGGGATTACAGGCATGCGCCACAGCGCCCAGCTCTAGTTAATTTGATAGGCTGAATAACAATAGCATCTTAAGTTCACATTCTAATCCTGAAATTTATAAATAAGTTCCCTTAAAAGGTACAATGGGACTTTGCAAATGTGATTGGGTTAAGTATTCTGAAATGGGTCCATTATCCTGGGTTATCAGGTAGACCCAATGTATTTACAGGTTCCTTAAGAGAAAGCAGTAAAACATTTAGCAATAAGATCAACAAGAATATAGACTTAAACAAGAGCATTAACCATCTAAACCTAACATATAAATATTCAGTCAACAATAGCAGAACAAATTCTTTTCATGTACACATGGGATAGGCTACAGGATGGACCATATACTAAGCCACAAAACAAATCTCTGTAAATTTAAAGAGATTTAAATAATACAAAGTTTCTCTTTAAAACATAATAGAGTAAAACTAGAAATCAATAACATAAGGAAAAATGGAAATACATAAATATGCAGAAATCAAAAAAGACACTCTTAAATTGTCCAAAACAGAAATCACAAGTGAAATCAGAAAAATATTTTGAGATGAATGAAAATAAAACAACATATCAAAATGCAACATATAGAAAAAAGAATGTAAATTTATGGCTAGCTGTAAACATTTACATTAAAAAAAAGAAAAATTTTTTTCAAATTAATAACCCAATTTTTCACCTCAAAGAATTAGAAAAAGAGCAAACTAAACACAAGTTTGCGAAACGTAGTAAAGAGAGCTATAGCAGACTTAAATGAAATACAGCATAAGTGAACAATACAAAAATCCAATTAAATCAAAAGTTGGTTTTTTGAAAAGATCCACAATTTAACATTTTTTAGCTAGATTGACTAAGAAAGGAGAGAGAGAAGATGGAAATGACCAAAATTTGAAATAAAAGTGGTGACATTACTACAGATGTTATAGAAATTAAAAGAATCATGAGAATCATACAGAGTTACACTAGGGACAAATGTCAACCAAGAAATTGGATAATTTACATTAAATAAACAAATTTCTGAAAACACAGAAATGATAAAATTGGCTTCTAAAGAAATAGAAAATATGAACCCATTTTAAAACAAAGAGAGAACTACTCAACAAAAGAGATCAGGACCAGATGGCCTTGCTGGTAAAATCTACCAAACAAAGAAGAATAACATCAATTTTTCTTAAACTCTTCCCAGAAATAGCAGAGGGAGGAACACTTCTGTTCCATTCCATTATGTCAGCATTATTCCTGATATGAAAACAAGATAGCTACACCACAAGAAAATTATAGACCAATAATTCTCATGCAGATAGATGCAAAGACCCTTAAAAATACTATCAATCCAAATTCAAAAACATATAAAAAGGATTGTTATCAAAGACCAACTGACTTGTGTCCCAGGAATGTAAAGTTGACTAATATATGAAAATAAATATGCCATTGCAACTTAACAAAACTTGCATAGCCATCTCAGTAGATGTAGAAAAAGCATTTGACAAAATCCAACAATAAATCATGATTAAAGTCTCTTAACAAACTAGCAATAGAAGGGAACTTACTCAACTTGGAAAAGGAGATCCATGAAAAATTTTTCAGCTACTTAATACTTAGTGGTAAAAAATTAAATGCTGTCTACCTAAGAAATTAAAGGCAACCATAATGGAAAGGAAGAAGTAAAAACATCTTTATTTACAGGTAACATGGTCCTGTATGTAGAAATTATTACACACACACACACACATATACACTCTTCAAAACTACTAAAATAACATTATCCATATCATATGATACAAAATCAACATACAAAATTCAATTGTATTTCTGTGAATTAGCAACAATCAACAAACAATCAAAAAATAAAATTAAGAAAATCCATTTATAAAAATGAAATGGATTCAGACACTTAACTATAAATTTAACAAAAGAAATTTAGGATTTGTATAATCAAAACTATAATCATTGCTGAAAATTAAGACTATATCCATGAATGAAGAGACAGTTCATGTTTGTGTTTCAAGAATTTCTTGCAAAAATTGATAAAACTATAAATTTTAACTGGGAATATAAAGATCTAGAACAGTCAAAATCATTTTGAAAAAAGAAACCCCAAAATTACTTATTTAAAGCTGCAGTGTCAAGATAGTGTGATATCATATAAGCATAGTCTTTGGACCAATGACACAGAATTTAGTCTAAAAATAAACCTTCTGTTGATAATTAAATGATTTTTAACAAAGTTGCCAAAACAACTCATTGAGAAAAAAAGAACCTTGTCAACAAATGGTTGTGCTAGCACCATATACAAAAATTAACTCAAAATTGATGATAAATATCAATGCAAAAGCCAAAATTTTTAAACATTTACAAGAAAACCCAAGAGAAAATCTTTGTGAACTTTAGTTAGGTGAGGAGTATCTTAGACATGATGCCAAAAGTACAAGTCATTTGGGGAAAAACTGATGAAATGGATGTTGTCAAAATTCACAGCGGTTCAAAACACACTGTTAGAAAATGCAAGGACACAATAAGTGTTGGCGAGGATGTGGAAGAAAAGGCACACTCATACATTGCTGGTGGGACTGCAAATTGGTACAACCAATCTGGAAAGCAGTATGAAGATTCCTTAGAAAACTGGGAATGGAACCACCATTTGACCCAGCTATCTCACTCCTTGGTCTATATCCAAAGGACTTAAAAATAGCATACTACAGCCACTTTAATGTTTATAGCATCTCAATTCACAATAGCTAAACTGTGGAACCAACCTAGATGCCCTTCAATAGATGAATGGATAAAGAAACTGTGGTATATATACACAATGGAATATTACTCAACAATAAAAGATAATGAAATTACAGCATTTGCAGGTAAATGGATGGAGTTGGAGAATATCATGCTAAACAAAGTAAGCCAGTCCCAAAAAATCAAAGGGTGAATGTTCTTTCTGATAAGTGGATGCTGATCCATAAATAGGGGGGATGGGAAGAGTGGAGGAACTTTGGTCAGAGAGGAGGGAGGGGAGGGGACATAGGGGCAGGAACGATGGTGGAATAAGGTGGACATCATTGCCCTAGGTTCATGTATGACTGCATATATGGTGTGACTCTACATCGAGTACAGCCAGGGAAATGAAAAGTTGTGCTCCATTTGTGCACAATGAATCAAAATGCATTCTTCTGTCATGTATACCTAAGTATAATAAATAAATTTTAAAAAAAGAAATGATAGGACAAACCACTGAGTGGGTAAAAATATTTGCAAATCATATATTAGGTAAAGAACTTGGCAAAATGACATGAATGGCTATCAAGTATATTGAAAAGGGCTTAATGTTGCTAGGCTTCAGGGAAACTAGAACCAGGATGAGTTATAATCACACATCAACTAGATTGGCTTGGATTGGGGAAAAAAAGGCAATACCAAGTATTGTCAGGTCTGTAAAAAAAAAACTGGACCTTCATAAATTGCTCATGGAAATGTAAAATGGCACATCTACTTTGCAAAAGTTTAGCAGTTTCTTAAACAAGTTACACATAAATGAACCAAAGGACCCAGAAATTCCACTCTTGAGAATCTACCTGAGAAATGAAAACATATGCAAAGCCTGGAACATAAATGTCTGTGGCAACATTAATAACCAAAATCTGGAAACAATTCAAGTTTCTAGCAAACTGATGAATGGATAAATGAATGTGATATACCCCTAACAATGGAATACTTTTCAACAATCAAAAGAAATTGGAACATTGATACATGCTAAAATATGAACCTTAAAAGCATATAGTGAATGAAAAAAGCCAGATGCACAAGGCTGTATACTATGATCCCATTTCCATGAAATGTACAAAAAAAGCAAATTTTTAAACACAGAAAACAGATGAGTGTTTGCTGGGGCTTGGACTGTGTAAGGGGGATCGATTGCAAACAGATTTGTGAGAATTTGAGGGTGATGAGTTTGAAACTCAGATTGTGCTGATGGTTGCACATCTTTATAAATTTATTAAAAATCATTGAATTATATTTATGCTATATAAATTATAGCCCAGTAAAGTTATACAATTTTTTTTAAAGTTTTTAAAGGGGGAAAATAGATAAGGAAAAAAAGACCATTAAGATTTGGCTATTCTTTACTCACATAATCTGCTGTGTTTACTTTTACTGTAGTACTTAATTATACTTTTCAAATCAGCTGCCTAATTCTCCAACTTACCCACTGGAAATGTAAACATAAGCACAATTAATTTGATAACTGTTCTTTACTGCCCAGGACATTATTCCACATTAGATCTTTAGATGGGGTGTTGGTCAACTGACATCTCAAGCACCTGGTGCTGGAGCTGAAAGCAGAAATGAGAAAGAACCCAGGAAACCAAGGACTGAAAGGCACAGGATATCCACATGATTCCATGAAGATGGGAACATCCCACTGTGAGGACTATCAATGTGCCTGCCAGTCACCCTGGGGCAGGGAGGGACACCAGCCTAGAGGGGAAGAGGAGGAGAGAGAAGACAGGGACAGTGAGAAGACAGAGCCAAATGTTGGCAAACAACCTTTGTTCCTGACAGTTTCTATTATTCCAAAAACAGTATCCAACTGATGAGCTGCTAGAGACATGTGAGGGGCATTTGTCTTCAGACAAACTGAAAACATTTGTTTTGTGGCCCTAGAACAGTGACTTTTAGGAACATATTATTGCATTTTATAGCTTTGGGGAAAACCTGAAAAGAACAAAATGGGCAGGAGTTCCAAAAGGAAGTGCCTTCTGTGAAACTGGGTGACCCCACTTCCTCCATACACACTACCAGGGATGGGACTGAGGTAGACCCTGCCCCTGGTGGTCTCCAGGACTAGACAAAGGGTGTTATTTGTGAATGAACATTCACTGCAACATGACAGGCTGGGACAGGTTGCCTTCTCACCTAGATGTTCCTGTAGCAGGCAGGGGACACTTTAAGAATGCTAGGCCCACTACCACATGGATGTGTGACGATGATCATGTGGGCTGGATGAAGAAAGGGTGAGACAAGGGCGAGGTGATGCTTACAGGGAGGTAATGTTTAAGGCTCAAATTAAAAGCTCTGTGAGGTCCTTCCAGCAACCCTGTAGTATGGGTACAATATAGCTACTTGAGGAAACTGAGGTTCAGAAATCTTTCCTACCTGTAAAATAGGGGACATCATATGTTTTACCGATATGAAGGTAAGAACCTAAAGTGTAAAATTTCTGTTAACCAGCATCACACATTTGGGAAGTGGCAGACCTGGGATTTAAATTCAGGTCCCTATGATCCCTGAGCCCTTTTTCTTTCTGCTGTGCCACACTGTCCATTCAGGTTTAGACAGCTTTAAAAAGAAAATATTCAGCCTTCCAGCTTCAGCTCTCTGATTGCTTGTTTCTGGATGATAATAAGCCAGCCAAAAGTCCTCCTGGGATTTCTTTTCTCCTCTAGGGCTGGGAGAATAAAAAACACCACTGTGCCCTTGAAGCTTCACCAACAATCACAACTATAAAGGCTGAGTTTAATGCTGAGAGGATATTATTAACAAATGGCTTAAGAAAAACCTTCAGAGGGCTTGCAGCCACCCACACCATTTATAAAATCGTAGGAAGAAACCTGATCCAGAAAATGGTTGGAAAGCAACAAACTCTAGTATCAGAAATACAAAAGGGGGAAGGATCATTGTCTTTAGACAATTTGTTTTATTGTGAACAATAAAAGTGTTCCAGTTGATTCAACACAAAATAATCAAAAACAAGGCTATTTCTTAAAAGGCATTTATAGGACTGCGGGTTTCATTTCCTTTGCCTTTAGATCTTTTGCCTCTCATTCTGAGCAGCAGATGCTGTCATATAAGGAAGACCACCTGCTTTCCAGGGCATCTCTGCAACAAATAGCTTTGAGGGAGAGAGAAGAAAGATCACAGGATGAAAAGGAAAGAATTAGAAAGGGGGGAAATGGGAAATTAAGAAGTTGGCTTAATGCACATCTTCTGAATTATTCAACTGCTGAAAAGCCGACAGATTTCTTTTGACACTTGACTGTCTCACTGTGTCTATATCCATATTCCACTTTTTAAGGACCTACTTTAAGAGAATTCTGTCCATCTGCACAGCCCAGCTTTGAGACATATTTATCTTTCTTTGCAAAATGGAGACATAAAAATTTATAGAACATGGGTATTAATTAAATGATATTTTAGTTCAGGAAAATTTCATGGCTTTAAAAGGACCCCTAGGAGTCAGTTCTTCTGTAAAGAAATTTTCTTTTGGAAATGAAAACAGCCCACCCTCTCTTCGTTCCTCTCCCCAACAAAATGACTTAAGATAGTATTTCTGGGTCCCAAGGTTTCTAAAAGCTTGTTAAACTCTTAAGGCAACAGGTATGACTTGAGTCGGTTGAAATTATGACCTCAAAGTCTAATTGTTTGGAGAGAACTGGGTCCCCATATGCCAAGGAAAATAAGATGTTAAGGAAATTGTTCATATAATTCCAGCTCAGCTAACATGATCACCTGAAATATACCAATAATAAAAGGAATAACAGGAAAATGTCTACAGTGTAGAAGTCTCAGGAAACAATCTGTTCTAGATGGCTGATTTTGCATACAGCAGAGCTTTGCCTTTTATTAAATGCCCAAACATTGTCATTTTAGATTTTAACTGGTTTTAAGGTCTTCATGAAATGTATCATACATTGATTTGCCTTTGTAAATAGTATCTATTTACTTATAATTTACTTTGCTAATACTTCTGAAAAGGATGTTGAAGAATTATCAAAAGCTGTTCTAAACATCATTTGAATTATTCTTCATGTCTCTGATCTTCATATCAAATACCAGTGACAGTAGGGTCTATATTAAAGTAATACCCTTGGGAAGTAAGAATATTTGATCCTCTTACTCTGTGGTGGCCCTATCCTTCTATGCCATTTTAATTCTTTATCTGATTCCTTTTTAGTTGCTCTTTTTCTTCCCTTGCTGCCAAGCAATTTCTTTGTTCATCTTGCAGGGCTACCTATCTCTGACAGTCCTCTGCCCATCACAAGGTACTGCTTCTGATAGCTTGGAAACCAATGACCCATTAGAAAAAAAAGGTGGTAAGGAAGGACCCAAGCAGGGATTTGCTAAGAATGATACACATGCACTGCAGAGCTATTCTAAGCAGCTCAGAGAGGCAAAGAAAGGCAGGCTGAGTTTGCTCTAAGAGCAGGGTTGACATGAACTGCAGGACAAGTCATTTTTTTGTTTTATTTTTGGCTTTTGGGTTTTTTTTCTGAATTCAAATTTAACAGGATGCTCTGTAGTTTTATTTGTTAGATATGACACCTCGCTCTAAGGATAGAGTTGCATATACCTGCCTCAGTCTGCTCTGGCCATCCAGGTTCATGATTGCAATGGCTAGGCAGAGTGGACCTCATCCAGAGGGCTCTTGGTGAACAGCTCCAGACATTATGGGGAAAAAAACATTCACTGAGAGATGACTAAAATCACACTCTCTAAAAAGAATCATATACTCTTTTCTATACAGCTAACATGTAAAAAAAATACATAGATAAACCATAAAGATCACTCACCAGAGTTCTGGGTGTCAATCCCAGCTTCTCTTTGGATATGAACATCTTCCCTGAGTAGCTCAAGGAAAAGCTCCTGGATAGGCTGGATTCTTTTCCATTTTTCCTAGATGTTGTTCATGTTCTGAGGCCTGTGTTGTCTGTGCTTGTGCATTCTTATAGCTTGAAACTATTTGAAGAGCTCTTAGTTTCTGCTAAGATAATTGTTTATAGTGACTTCACATCTGGATTTTTCTGGGGTGTGTAACCTTCTTGAACCCACTCTATTGGAATTTACATCTTAACCTAGGTATCTTATTTCAGCCTTCATCTAAGACGCTGCCAAGATGCAGAGGTTAGTAGTCTAAACCTTTGGCAAGCACGTTCTTCTATTAACACAAACTTGGATGTCTCAGAACTTCTACTGTAATAATATTAACAGCCCCCCCACACACACACAACCAAATCAGAGTCACTAAAACTCTACCCCCACAGGATGATATGCTTCTGATTTGGATGGCACACAAGCTCTTTTTTAATTTTCTTTTTATTGGTCTATATATTCCAGATAAAAATAGCTGACTCAATAACTGAACTTGAGTTAAGAAAAATGATTCGACATTGGAATAGCCCAAATACAATAGAACAATTCCCTTCAACTCACAAAGTCAATGAAGCCATCACTTCTAAGGAATTTTGGCCAAAATGCAGAATCCAAATCTACTCACAAGGAAAGAATCAAACCCACACTGAAGGCCATTCTTGGGAATTATGGGCCCATACCTTTCAAAAGGGTCAAGTCAAAGAAGACAAAATCTTAGGAACTCTTCCAGACCCAAGAGACATGACAATAAATGCAATACTGTATGATCCTGGTTTGGATCCTCAAAAGTAAATATTAGTAATTTTATTAGCACAACTGATGAAATTTGAATATAAACTATGAATTATGAAATAATATCAAGGTCAAGTTTATGATTTTGAAAACAACTGTGGTTACATAAAAGGAAGCTCATCTAAAATAAGCACCATGCAATGTGTAGGGTCAAGGGTGTCATGTCTCCAATTTTGTCCCAGTAAATACACAGAAAGAAGAAACAAAAGAGACAAAGGGCAAAACTGAAACACTAGGAAATCTGGATTAAGGGCATACAGGAGTTCTTCACACTATCCTTGAAGCTTTTGTGCAAATTTAAATTTATTTTTTAAAGTTACTAAAAAAATAAACTATTTATCTCAGTATAGGTTGAGCATCTCTAATCTGAACATGTAAAGTCCAAAATGTTCCAAAACCTAAAGCTTTTTGAACACTGACACAATGCCACAGGAAGAAAATTTCATTACTTCTAAAGTAATACTAAAGTGATCAAAAAAGAGAAGACTGAAGTTAAGTTCATGGGATGGTGCCCAGAAACAAGAAGACAGCCCTTAACAGCAAAGGTGTGGCAAATCAAGGGATAGGAGTCAAGGAAGGATCAAATCAATTAGAGGCTTCCTGGATAAAAACTAGGAGCAGGGGACTAGTGTGCTGGGACTTTGTGTGCTTCTGCTCATCTATGTCATAATTGAGGTTTCTGGACACTACAACCTATGCCACTATCTGCATGCTTAGGAATTTGGGAGTGGTGCACAAGCTTACTGTGAAAGATCATGTTTACATCTCATGAGAACTCTCTGGAGTGAAGACAGACATTTCAACTTTTAATTCACCCCATTCTTATATCTGTTGCTTCCTGAATAACTGGCCACATTCATGCTGTTTCTCAAAAGAATATTTTACTTTTAGGGGATGCTTATGTTGCCATAAATTAAAAATAAAGTGATTCAGTGGAAATCCCTGGGAGTTGCTCTTGTTGTGAAGTGTCATGACCCTGAAATATATAGAGGATTTGTTCCAGCTCTGTCCAAATTAAAACTGAAGGGATATAAAACTGTCCACTGCTCCTTCTCGTACTAACAGGGGAGAGACCTGAAACTGAACTTATCCTTTGGTCAATCTGCTCCTCATTATCTGCATTCAATTACTCTCTTCTAGTCTTTTATGCTTAGTTCATAGCTCTCATTGAAGCATGGTACCCATACATACAGCACTGGATAAGATATCAAACTAAAAATGTCCCAAGCCATATTTATCACTTTTTTGCCTCCAGGAACTATTCTTGTTTTTCCAGTTCCAGCAATGATACCAGCATATGCCATAAACTTGCTATTTGGTGAACTTGCTATTATTGAGTTTTATTCTCCCATATTCAAGTAACCATCAAAATGTTTCATGGAAATTCCTAAATACCTTTAATATCCATTGATATCTGTCAAATTTCACTGATGCTTTCCTAACCAACATTAGCATCATCTCTTACCTGGGCTACTGTGTCAGGGAATTCAGGAGAGTTGTCATGCACATGTGAGAGTTTTGCAAATTCAATTCTAAGCAGTTTGTTAAATTTAGTAAGAGATGCTTCAGTAGGTACAAACTGATATTATTTTACTAGGTCTTAAGAAATTTTGACCAAGTATAGATGTTTACCTTCCACATTGATTTTTAAATTTGCCATAAAATGCTGCTATAGTTTGAATTAGTCATTCAGTACTCTCCCTGTCTCAGCACTTATCAGATGACACCATAATACAACTGGTGTTCTAAAATACATTTTCAGCCAGGCATGGTGGTTCATGCTTATATAGAAGGCTGAGACCGGAGGATCTCAAGTTCAAGACTATCCTGGGCAACTTGGTGAGAACTTGTCTCAAAATAAAAAGGGCTGGGGATGTAAGTCAGTGGTAAAGTACTTTACTTTAATTTACCAAATAATTTACTGTGAAATAAACATGAAAACTAAAAACCACACATGTATGTTTTTTAAAATATTTCTGGAGCCAATACTTGTATATATACATACAACACAGGTCAAGAAACACAACCTCATTGGCGTCCCCAAAACACCAATGCATCCCTTCCAGATCATAATCCCCTCTCTTTTCTAAAGCAGTCGAAGGTAATAATTTCATTTATTTCCTTTATGTGTTTACCAATCCATGTATGCATCCCTAAATAATACAAATCAGTTAGCTTAGTGCATTTTTTAAAACATTTTTATAAATGAAACTAGGCTTCGTGCATTCTTTTGGTCTTGCTTAGTTTCCCTCAACATTTGTAAGATTCATTCATCCTGTGTATGTAATTGAAGCTTTTTTATAATTGCCTCTTTACTTGTCTGTCTCTTCCAGTGGACTCTTGGCATCAAGTTCCTTCTGTTCTGCATTATATCCTCACCGCTTCTTAGTATATGCACAAAAAATATTTGTTGTGAAAACCCAAACCATCTGTATCCACATAACTTAACCATCCACATGAATGTGACTATAATATGCCACTGTCTTCATAAACATGACCTCATTACTCCAAGAAAACTTCTCCAGGAAGGTAAGAGTTGCAAACAACTTTATTGTTTATTTCAGAAATTTCCTTTAAAAACCATTTAAATAAACATTAACCTGTCCAATGCTTCAATAGATAGCATCAAATAGCTGCAGCAAATGTTTGCCCTCTGAGATTCTTTGAATCCTCGGCATTAAATCTTTGCCTTAATGTGTCCACGAATTCTAAACTAAATCATGATTCTTACCCAATGCTAATCAAGACCCCATACTGAAAGACCTGTCTTGAACCAGATTCCAAACCCAATAAATGTATTGATTTTGCCTTCCGCCCTTGCAATACACTGAGATTCTGTCAAGGTGAAAGGTGGCAATTACACAAGTATTTGCTTTATCGGTATTTATTACCCTTACCATGATAAGAATAAACTTGGCTTGTCTTATTAACAGGTTGTTTTGAGGACATTTTCAGGGAGCCATTATTGTACAGTTGATTTTGTAAATGAACCAAAGAAAACACAGGCAGCATATTCAAGTTAGAAAGGCAGTGTGCTTTGGCTCCACACAGCATTCCTGCTAACTGCTAAAGCATCCAGTACTTTGCAAAGAATAACAGAGAGAGGCAAAGCCTTCCATGGAAATCAATTTCTAAAGGCCTGATACTTAAAGAGCATTAGGCAAGTCTAAGAATAGACCTCGTACTAGGTATAAATGATTCTCAGCAACTCTCTTTGGAGAGTTAACAAATAGACATTTGAAATAAGACTGCTTAGACCAGACTTTATGCTTTCTAAGAAAACTGGGGAGAATCCTCCCAGGGTATCTTGATGAACATGTGTTACAGCCAACAAGATTGCCTACTAATGCCTCAAGCACACTGAACTGAGAAACTGGAGGGCCATTTATTAGAAGAGTTAGAGGGTTCAAGTTTCCATTCATTTCCATCATCACTACTATTATTAGTCAGTTTTGCCTTACTATGCCAAAATACCTGCAGGAATTAACTTACAAAGAGAAAATATTTTTTAAAGTCACAGTTTTGAAATGTCCAGTCCAAATTTAGGTGGTCCCATTTCTTTGGGCCTCTGGTGAGGTTGCTGAATGGCAATGGCAGGGAGTATGTGTCAGAGGAAACCACTTACCTCTTGAGCCAGGAGGAAGAAAAAAGAGAGGAAGAGACTGAGGTTTCACAATCCATTTTGGGATATGCTCCCCCAGTGACCTAAGAACCTCCCCAAAGGTCCCACCATAGCCTCCCTCAGTAGCACCATGCTGGTGACCAGGCTTTAACACATCAACCCTTGGGGGACACAACTATATTCAGACCGTAGCAACACCATCGACAAAGCTTCACCTTCATCTCAGAAAGGGGAAAAAACAGTGCAATGGGTGAGATGGGAACCTCGAGATGGGGTGGATGTGTTTCACAGAAAAAAAGGATATGAGTCTTTGAGCACCAGGACAACTGTGGTGGGATGAAAAATGGCTTCCAAATTTGTCCACATCCTGGTCCTCAGAATTTATGAACATCTCCTTATAAGCAAAAGGGACTTTGCAGATATGATTAAGTTAGAGATCTGGAAATGGGAAGATTATCCTGGATTATCTAGATGTGCTGGTATTGTCACAACGTGATGATGAATACAGAAATTGGAGATGTCCTTTGAAGACGGACAAAGGGACCATAAGTCAAGGAGTACAAGAAGCTGAAGAGGCAAAAAGACTGTCCCCTCAGAGAGTTCAGAAGGAGGCAGCCCCCCAGGACCTTAACTTTATCTCATTGACACTGATTTTGCACTTCTCACTGCCAGAAATGCAAGAGAATAAATTTATTTTGTTTTAGACCATTAAATTTGTGGCAATTTGTTTAATTTACCATCGGAAAGTAACACAGAGACATTATACACAGCCCCACTGACTAATTGATACATCATTTCAATTTTCTTCTTTTCTTTTTCAACTTTTATTTCCAATTTTCAATGTTAAATTTGCATACTTATCAGAGTATATCATATACAGAATTCATCCTTGCTTGCTCATATTTACATAATATATTTTCATATGACTCTCGCTTTATTCATCCCTGTGTAGGATACTGTATATTTATATATATTTTAACATATATTTTTTACAAGTACATTCTTTTGAATATTCATGTTTCCCCATATTCATGTTAATTCTTTAACCCTACCCTAAATCAGTATAAAATTTGATATTACTTTTTACATACCTCTACATCTAATCTACTTAGGTATACATTACATGACAGTACTTTGATTCATCGTACATAAATGGAGCACAACTTTTCATTTCTCTGGTTTTATATGAGGTAGAATCACACCATATGTGCAGTCATATATGAACCTAGGGCAATGATGTCCATCTCATTCCACCATCTTTCCTGCCCTGTGCCCCTTCTCCCTCCCTCCCCTTTGACCAAAGTTCCTCTATTCTTCCCATGCCACCCCCCACCCCCATTATGGATCAGCATCCACTTATCAGAGAGAACATTCAGCCTTTGGTTTTTTGGTATTGGCTTACTATATTCTCCAACTCCATCCATTTACCTGCATATGCCATAATTTTATTCTCTTTTATTGCTGAGTAATATTCCATTGTGTATATATACCACAGTTTCTTTATCCATTCATCTATTGACAGGCATCTATGTTGGTTCCACAGTTTAGCTATTGTGAATTGAGCTGCTATAAACATTGAAGTGGCTGCGTCACTATAGCATGCTATTTTTAAGTCCTTTGGGTATGTATATACTGAGGAGTGGGATAGCTGGGTCAAATGATGATTCTGTTCCAAGTTTTCTAAAGAATCTCCATACTGCTTTCCAGATTGGTTGCACCACTTTGCAGCAATATATGAGTGTGCCTTTTCCCCCACATCCTCACTAGCACTTATTGTTGTTTATATTATTGATAACTGCCATTCTGATTGGAGTGAGATGAAATCTTAGTTTTGATTTGCATTTCTCTAATTGCTAGAAATGTTGAACATTTTTTCATATGTTTGTTGATTGATGGCATTTCTTCTGCTGAGAAGTGTCTGTTCAGCTCCTTAGCCCATTTATTGATTGGGTTGTTTCTTTGTTAAGTTTTTTGAGTTCTTTACATAGCCTAGAGATTATTGTTCTATCTGATGTGTGACAAAAATTTGCACCCAGAATGTAGGCTATCTCTTCACTTCATTGATTGTTTCTTTTGCTGAGAAGAAGCTTTTTAGTTTGAATCCATCCCATTTATTGATTCTTGATTTTATTTCTTGTGCTTTAGAGTCTTGTTAAGGAAGTTGGGGCCTAATCTGACGTGATAAAGGGTTGGGCCTACTTTTTCTTCTATTAGGCACAGGGTCTCTGGTCTAATTCCTAGGTCTTTGACCACATCAATTTTCTAATTGTCGAGTAACAAATGATCACAAATGTCATTGCTTAACCCCAAATATGGCTTAAATCTATTTATTGACTACCTCACTTTTCATGGGTCAGAAATTCAGGCACAACTTAGCTGGGTCCCCTATTCTATATCTAACAAAACTATAATAAGGGTTTTGACTGGAGTATCATCTATGGTTTGAGATCTTTAAAATGGTTGTGAGCGGAATTCATTTTCTTGCAGCTGTAGAACTGATGGTGTCTTAGAGAAAGAATCTCTGACCTATTAACCTTTTTAAAGTGCTCACTTGATTAAATCAAGCCCACTCAATGATCTCTTTTGATTAATTCAAAAAAGTCAATTGATTTGAGGCTTTACATCTTCAAACTCTTTTCACCTTTGCCATATGATATAACATAATCATGGATGTGATAACCCACCCTAGTCACAGACCCTGCTCACACTCAAGGGGAGGAGATTATGTAGGGTATTTACCTTAAACATGAAAATATCAGAGGGAGTCTTAAGATCTGCCTGTCACAGACATAAAATGTCATTTATTCTGTTTAATGTAGCATTTTAATTTTTAGCAGATGTTAATATAAGCATATTTAATATTTGCAGGTTTAATTCAAAGTTTCATTCATCAATCCTATTTTTGCCGTAAAGTCTTAGGTACCTAAACTAAAATTCTCATACTTCTAGTGTTTTAAAAAAATCTAATTGAAGAAATTATTTTTCTATATACATACATGTATACAGTGTGTATGTATATGTATGCAGAACACTAATAAAATTAAAACTCTTCATACATATCTATCAGAGAACATAATATCTATCTATCAGAGAACATAATTCTTTTTGACAGATTAGGAGTCTTAGAGAAAAACAGAGTTACCTGAATTTATGAGAAAAGCACATCAATGGAGGACTGGCATCAAAATCCAAATCTCAAGAATTTGTATTTGAAGTTCTACCCACTATACCGAGAATAATCAGCATTTGATTCTCAGAAGTATTTTATAAGCTCAGTATTAGGAATCAGATTTATATGCCATTAATTTCAACAGTTTCCCACAGGAGACTATGAGACATGTCCTCACAAATGCCGGCATTTTCCCTTCGTATCCCCAGGGAGGCTTTAATTTTCCAACACTATCAATTAAGCACTAATACTATGTTCTTATTGCCTTCTATGTGCGCCTAAGAAATTGACATGGACTTGCTGCTTAGCACACACACACCATTTATAAGGCTCCTGTCTTCACCACCTAACTAAGAAGTACCATCATTTATCATCCATTATATGGAGGACAATTAATGGTTTCACTGGTAGCCATTTTGCAGATACAACTTAGCAGCCTTTGTTAATCTGTGCTTATTAGCCTCATGGAAATAATCAGAGAGTGGGGGGGGAGGAATGAGGGAAGGGAGGGAGTGAAGTAAAGGAGGGAGGAAAGAAAGGAAGGAGAGAGCAAGGGAGGGAAGAAGGGAGGGAGACCTAAGGGAAGAAAAAAGACAAGGAGAGTATTTTTATTTTGCTATCCTTTCATTCAGAGCTTTTTCTGGTAGAAGTCTTAGATGAGTATAGAACAAGTTGTCATTCAATATGTCACCCCTCAAGCCTCAGCAATAATCTAATAGGATTAGAATTTTCTCTAACATTCCAAATGGCAAATCATTTTAATTTCTTTTTTCATTTGCCTGCTCTTGGAAATGACTATTTCCATTGCAGTAGACAAAACTCTAAGACAGAACCTAGGGTTCCTAGACCCAACTCTGTCTCTGCTTTACATGATTTTGACAAGTTACTCTGGACTTTGGCTTCTATATGTAAGAAATAACAGAAAATTTGCAAGCTCCAGCCAGCTCGAAAAGTCTGATTCTCTATTGAACTAAATCCAAATTAAATTCAGTATCTTTTTTATGAAACATTATTTCGTGTCACTACTTTGGTATTACTACTTTCATTGCTTTTTAATAGCCTGGAAACAACTCATATTAACTGGAGCAGCAAAGTAGAAATGAAATTGGGAACAGAAATAATGATAAAACTGCATGTAATGAGCACTTAGTATGTGCCTGGCGCCACGCTAACTGCTTTACACATTTTATTTAATCCTCAGAACAACTCTCTGATAGGATTATTACTTCCATTTTACAGATGAGGGACTGGAGGCCTACAATGGTCAGATGACCTCCCCAGGGTCATATTACTAAGCTAGTCAGAAATAAAGCTCAAATTTGTACCTACATCACCAGGCCACAAAGACTGTACTTCAAAGCTTTATGTTGTCCCATGGCCACCTGGTGCCTCACTTGTAGATGGCTAGTCAAGCCCAATACTGTTTGTTTGTGGGGTAACCCAAGTGGGCAATGTGGGCTGGGGTTTGCAGGTTCCCTCCTGTACCCTCTTTGAAGCACATTAATATGAGATTGGATGGCTTGTGGGTGTGAGTCCCTCTCTTTTGCTTTTAAATATTCCACTCCAGAGGTTCTCAGCTTCCCTTGTCAACATCCTTCATGGATTTAAGAATCAAGAGAGATCTTCCTCCGGGAAACCTGGACTGCTACCTTTCATAACATTGCCCTTTACTACTTTGGAACAGATGTCAGAAATTTACATATATTTCCCCTTATTTCTAAGGAAACTATTGTAAAATGAATACACGACACATAAAAAATTAAGACTGAGTGGAGCAAGAAGTCCCCTAGAATTTAATAAATGCATAAGCATTAGCATATTCATTTCCTAGATGATAAAAAGCAAGAGAGGGTCATGGAGTTTGTAAGTGGCCTGGCTTCTCAGCATGATAGGAACAGCATGCACACCCAGCTTCTTGGCTCTCCTGCTGTTCTTTTTCTATGACCAGGGAGCTCTGGTGGAAGAAAGAACTCAGACTCAGGAGAACACCACAGAGAAATGGAGACAAGAGACTGAAGGAGGCAGAGACTGTGACTGCTAGTCAAGGAAGGCCAGAGTACTATAACCACCAGAAACTTGAAGAGGCCAAGAAGAGTTCTTCTCTCCAGATTTCTGAGGGAAAATGGTCACGAAACCCTTGGTTTTGAGTTCTCAGCCTCCAGAAAAGTGAGAAATTTCTGTTTTGTTTTGTTTTGATTTTTAAATTTCTGCTGTTTAAGCCACCCAATTTGTGGTATTTATTATAATAGCCTTAGGAAATGAATATAGGGAGCTAACAATAGGTTCCTTGGGTAGAGAATGGAAAGCCACCAAAGGGCAGGTGGAGTTTAAAGAAAGCAGGTAGTGTTCCCATATAATGACTATTGTGAAGAAGGCTGCCATGATCATGGGAGTGTGGGTGCATAAAGTGTAGTATGTCTTGGCAAGATTGCAATAAATCACTGAATCAATCTTAAAGCAGGAGACGAAACATTTATTTACCAGCAAGTGGTCTGGATTCACCGGCCAGCGGACCAAGGGGCAGGCTGCAAGTCTGCACCCTTTGATCCCCTCCAGGGGTTAGAGCAAACCACTTATAGTTCAAAACCACAAGTAAAGTATGTCAGTACATTAATCATAAGTGTGTTGCTATGATTCTAAACCATAATTAAAAATCATGAGATCTAAAATCATAAGCAGAAGAGGAAATGGGTCAAAATGACCCTCATTGAGTACAACTTAAAGAATGGTTCCTAACATCTAGACAAACATTGTCTGACATTCTATGTGGTTAGGGTACATTGCACAAGTACAGTGTATAAGAATTGCCATTTTGTGTTGCCAAACATGCTATGCTAAGCAACTGTTGTGGGTACAGAGGTGGAGTTCTCCCATGAGAGAAGCACTTCTTACATGACATGGAGTTTCAGGGTAAAATGGAGTCTGTTTGGTCATTGCCAATATAGCCTGGCTCATAACAGGTATATGTATAAAATGGAACATTATGTAGTCTTTAAAATGGAAGGAAGATGTGGGGCATGTGGCACATGCCTGTAATCCCAGTGGCTCAGGAGGCTGAGGCAGGAGGATAGCAAGTTCAAGGCCAGTCTCAGCAACTTAGCAAGGCCCTAAGCAACTTATCTAGATCCTGTCTCAAAATCAAAAATAAGGGCTGGGTTTTAGCTCAATGATAGAGCACTTGCCTAGCATGTGTGAAGCACTGGGTTCAATTCTCAGCACCACATATGAATAAATAAAATAAAGGTCCATTGACAACTGAAAAAATAATTAAAAATAAAACAGGTGAGGAATGTGCCTCAGTGGTTAAGCATCCCTGGATTCAATCCTCAGTACCCAAAAAATAAAAATAAAAAAAGGAAGTTCTGCCATTTGCCACAACATGGATGAACCTAATGCCATTTCTAAATGAAATTAGTGAGACACAGAAAGAAAATTATTGCATGACCTCACTGAGATGCAGAATCTAAAACAAATCAAAGCAAAAGATCAATTCCAAATACTCAGAGAATAAAGCAATGTTACCAAGGGGTAGGCCAGAGAAAGGAGGAAATGAGAACATATAGGTCAAAATATACAAAGTAGAAGATATGCAGCAGGAACAAAGCTAAAGTTCTAATGAACAATAAGACTATAGTTAATAAAATTTCATTGTATTACGAATTATTGTTAAATAAGTAGATTTTATCTGGTCTTGCCACACAGGTGTATACAACAGTAACTATATGAGATGATAGATATCTTAATTTGCTTCTGTATAATAACCATTTCACTATCTATATGTGTTCATAACATCTTGTTATAAACTTCAAATATAAGCAATAAAATTTATTTTGAAAATACATTTTAAAGCAGTTAGGATTTCAAAGACAAGTGTGTTCTATTTAACTATTGACTCACTACAGTACAGGTGCCCCCTTCTTTAATTCTGAAGGAAGACTAGTTTGGAAACTAGTTGAGTACTCCTGCCTCCTGCTTGCCCCCAGCTTTTTGGGGAGCTGAAAGAGGGGAGAAGGCCAGAAGCAGCTCTGGCATCTTATCCTAAGCTCAATCAAAGGTACTGATGCTCTGACAGCAAGGAGTTCACTATCCTCTGCAGCTGAAGAGCTGGGGAAGAAAGAGAACTCTTATATGTGAGAAAGCTCCCAATTGCATCCAATAGCTGCAAGCTTGACTTCTATGAATCTCAAAGCAGCCCTGATAATCCGGTCTGATGATCTTGATGATGCTGTGGTTTCTTCTCAAATAATCTACAACCATGAAAAACAACAGGGTGATTTTTCTGCCCATTGCCATATCTATAAAATATCCTTTCCCAAGTGCTAGGGAAACAAAATATCACAGATGAAAGAGCTGTATTACAACTGGAGATTGAGTACCCTCGAAGGGACTATTGCTGTGACAAAATACACAGGATAAACAACTTAAAAGGAAGCATGATTTATTTTGGCTCACAGTTTTAGAGGTTTTAATCCAGGGTCACTTGTCCATGTTGCTTTGAGCCTATGGCAGCATAGCAGATCATGGTGAGATGCATGGTGGAGGAGCTCTGTTCATCTCTCAGCCAGGAAGTGAGAGAGAAAGAGAAGGGGCCAGGGATCTAATATTCTTTTCCAGGGTTTCCCTTCAATGACTTCCCTTCCACTAGGTGCCACCTCATAAAGGTTCTCCCACCTCCCAATAGTGCTGCTGGCGACAAAGTCTTTTAGCATATGATCTGTTGGGGGACGTTGAATATCCAAATCATAATGGTTCCAGACTGACTTGCCAAGGCCAATCATTCTGTAGTTGCTGTGGAAAGTGGGGTATCTCTGAGCAGAGCCCCCTGGCATTGTTCTGCTGCTCTTAAAGGGCTCCTCACTACGTTCAGCCTCCTCTCACCAGATCAGGTGCAAAAGGGCAGCATCAGAGCATCTCTCAGCTGAGCCTGCTCCACCTGCTGCGAGGAGTCTGGTTCTATGGTCACCACAGGTTTTTGGAGCTTCTAGTTCATTTCCCCACTAGAACAAGATGGTGAGATTTTTCTCCTCTCCCTTCCACCTTTCCACAACCCAGAAATACTCCTCAATAACTACAGCTGTGTAAAAGCCACAAAACCCACCAACAAGCATGATGGTAGAGAAGCTGCTTCCAGAACCATGCTACTCACACCAAGCTTCCTTTCTGTCCTTCAGCTCTTAGCTGACCTCTTCTGCTCTGCCTTCTACCTGGGCTCTGACCTTTCAGAGCTACCCAGCCTGGTTGCCCTAACCTGGAGACTCTTTTGCTGCAAAAGAATCCCTTGTTGTCCCTTATCGTCATCAAAAAGCAGCCCCCCTGACAGCCCTCAGTCAATGCTTAGGACAGGAACTAGGAGACAGAAACAAAGCTTAACATATTTATACTTCTTGGAGTATTTAGGCCTGAAAATACCAGTAATTTTTGTAGTGGATTGAATGGTGGCCCCCAAAAGTTGTATATACCCTAAGCCTTAGAACATGAGAATTTGGTCTTATTTAGGAAAAGGGTCTTGGCAGGTATTAAATTAAGGGCCTTGAGATAAGATCATCCTGGTTTTTCAGATGTGCCCTAAATCCAAGGACAAGTGCCATTATAAGAGTCAGAAGAGAAGACCCAGAGCCAGAGGCAGTCCCAGATTGGAGTTCCGCAGTTACAAGGCAAGGGACGCCTGGAGGCTCGAGAGGCTGGAAGAGTGAGGGAGGACCAGGGCCTTGAGAGGACGTATACCCTTGCTACCAGTTTTGTTTGGGGCTTCTGGAATTCAGAACTCTAAGAAAATAAAATTATGTTTTTTGAACCACAAAGTTTGTGGTCATTAGTTAAGACAGCTCTAGGAAACCAGTACACTTGTTAATGCAGAGTACTAGCAGTGCTGCCTCTTAAAGTGCAATTTGAGGTGGATGTTGCAGGAAAACAAAGTATCAGAAAAGACAAAAGAAAAAAAAAAGAGTAAGCATTGGATTGAAAGGAAAATGCTCTGAGTTGAAGAGAGAGAGAGAGAGAGAGGGAGATCTTGATGGTGCTACCTACTTCCCTGAGGGGAAACATGCTTATGCTTAGCAGTTTTTTGTGTTGTTTTTTTTTTTAATTTTTTTATTACCCTTCTTTTAACACAAATAAGATTACTTTGTTCTGTTTTGTCACTTATTTTTTTCCATTTAGTATATCATGGACGTATGCCATATTGTCCTAAAAAGTTTTGCTTCATCTTTTGAATAGCTACTGTTACGCTTCTATAGCTCCACCTCAATTTATTTAACCCATCCCATTTTATTTTGTTTCTGGTGTTTTTCTATTTTTGAATAAAGGAACAATGACCATAAAATAAATATATCATAGAGTACTAGGCAAGTTTATCTGTAGGACAAATTCTTAGAAATGGGACTTGAAGGTCAAAGGGCATGTGTTACCTAATTAATTACCTTCAAAGGGCCTGTACGAGTTTTACCCTCACAGGGCTCAGGAGAACTCATTTCCTTACTTCGTTGACCTCATCAGATGTTATCAGCAATTTTAACAATTAGATGTCCATATTTTTAATATTCCACTAATGGTATTCAGTAGGATGGGGAGAAAAAACTTCTTTGCCTGGATTGATGGCCCAAACCCAAACAAAAATTCTAATTAATGTTATATTTCCCTTCTAAGGGAAATATTCTCCTCAGCTGGATTATACTACAGCTTTATTCCCTCTTTCCTGATATGTACTGTGGGATTAATTCCAGACAGTCCTCATTACATTCCAGGGTATTCTCCCCACAACATGAAAAATATTTTGACTTTTCAAATTTTGGCCTTGAGTGAACTTGAATGAATTCCATGCTGCCCAGTCAATCTTAGGCCAGATAAATTTGTCTATGGTTCCTTTTACCTCAGGTCTCTGTTCTGGTTGACTTGGATTTTATTTAATGATTGTTTGACAACATTCTAGAAATTAAGGATACAAACTCGATGTCCTCAACTAGAGTGCCAGCCTAAGCAGGCTGCTGTATTTATTGGGGATAACTTGCCTCTGATTCACCCTGATTTTGTATGTAGGCACCATGTTTTTTTACTTACCAGGATGATTCAAGCACAGAAATGTTGGGTCCTGAAATCTTTTTTGACTAATAACTCTTTTCTAGGAAAATCTCCTGGAGAGAGTAACTTAGAGCAACACATTCGACCTCCTTCTTCCAGTTTATTTATGGTCTACTTGCAGAGAGCTCTGTGAGTGACACCCAAGGCAGCAGATTTGCTGTTCTGCAAATCCACCATTCCTGTCACTTCCTTACCAGGAGCGCTTCAGCCTGTGATCCCACCAACCTCCCACGCTCTGAGCTGGTTTTCTCTGCATGGCTGCTCCAGGGCACCATCACCAGCTGGCTGTCTGTCAGCAGTGTGAGATGTAAATGTCCTTGTGCTTGCAGCCCTCCATTACCACTTCTTGACATTTTCACTGAAATCTGGAGGAGATGGAAAATTCTGTGTTTCCCACCTTCATTCCCCATGGTAAAAGCAGGGGAGGGAGCTGCTGCAGGTTGTTTCTTGGAATAAAATTCTTTCTAAAAATAAATTAGTAATTTTATGTTGTGCGTATTTTGCCACAGTGAAAAGATCCACAAATAACAACAACAACAACAACAACAAAATTAAAAACTGGGGCCTGGGGTTATGGTGCAGTGGTAACATGCTCGCCTAGCACACATGAGGCACTGGGTTCGATCCTCAGCACCACATAAAAATAAAATAAAGATATTCTGTCCACCTACAACTAAAAAATAAATATTAAAAAAATTAAGAACTGGGAGCACCCCAGTTGTTTTCCTTCTGGAAAAACCACCTAAATAACCCTGTCTATATCATTATGTGTCTTAATAGAGAAACACAAGGGAAACTAACTGCACTTTTCCTTGGTAAAACTGCCCTGACTCCAGGGTACTGGTAAGCCATTCATTGATGTACTACTATGCTGGGAACCTTAAACACATCTCCATATAGATCTCACTTACGCAATACATAATTAAATCACAAATTCTGAGCTTGTGAAACTCTGGTCTTCAGGTTGCAGTAGAGCATCCAGAGATGAAAATATTTTTATTGAGATCAGAGCACGCTCAGGCAGGTGGGGGGCATAATGAATGAACATGCGCTGCCAAGCTCTTTCGTTCTTTCATTCTCAATCTAGTTACTTGCCCTTTGGGCTGCAGGAAAAGCTGTGTGCATCTCCGATTTCCCCTTCCCAGAAGCCGCACAGCACCTCACACCTGGCCAGGTGCTGAATTGGGGTGAAATGGCAGACAGACACAATTGTTTCCACATCAGAGCCCAGATCAGGGAATGACCTGAAAACAGGTGGAAAGAAGTGAGAGATGAAGCAGAGTGCCAAAAACTGGATGGGAGTCAAACATAGAAACAAAAAGAGTCATGCAGAAGAATTTCGACCCTATTGATGTGGCCTTATTGCCGTGCCTTCTCACATGCTAGATTTCAGATGCATTAGCAGCCGAATTGCCCTTCAGTCTAGTCTGCCAGTGTCTGGGAATCATTTTAAATACCATTTAGTAGCATTTAAGTTATTTTATGATAACGCAGTTCCCATTGAAAGGATTATTAACCTCATATTTGCAGTGGCCTGAGAAAAAAAATAAAACTTATCTCTTTGAAAGATGACTCCTACAATTGCCCCTTCAGCAATTATTCATCTAGAAGCCTCTCTGCCTACATTAGAACCTGCAATAAATTGGCATATGCTAATGCAGGGCTCTGCTGTGGGTTTCTCCTTTAGGAGTTCAGACTCTCTCTCATTACTTCCCAATTGATGCACAGGATCCCAGACCCCATTTCCTTCAGTTTGGTGTCACTGTTATATTGTTTGCTCTACGCCAAAGTAATTTCTTTTCCTTTCCACATACCTATTGCTCCTTTGATAATGGGTTTCCAGGGCAATATTGCAAATAATAAACCAATGGTCAGAGCTCACTTGCTTTCCTATCAAAATAATACCTCATTAGGCAGCACATCTTAACTTTTTGCTGTGCAACAAGGAGATATATGTGTGTATATATATATATATATATATATATATATATATATATATACACACACACACCTCACTTCTCGTGAAGCACTAAAACCTGTAACTTACATAAGGAGGAGAATATTCTATTTAAACCTGGTGAGTTCAGCAGGTACCTGAAAGCTGAAAGTTGAATAACTAATATGTTAATTACAATAAGGACATTGGTTTTAAAAATATATTCAAGTAGCCTGAAGTGCAATGGTATGCTAAAGTTGATTTGCCCTGGCTGGGGAGAGCCAATGTTACACATCTCTTCCCAACTCGAGGTTCAGTGACTTGGTGTCAACTTGGTAGCATGAAATTGATCATTAGAATTGAGAAATGCTACAAATCAGAATTTTCTTCCTCCTTTTCTATTCTCCCACTTCTGTTTTTCAGAAGCTTATTATTAAACATTTACCATACTCCAACACCTAGGTGGACTCTCCAGAGCAAAACAGTCTCCCAGTCACAACTGGATAATAGCCAAGACCTCATTCATTGCTGGACACTGACCATGAAAGTGGCCCAGCTATCCCCCCGGGTAGCACCTCTGGCCTCAGCCTCATTAGTTCTACACAACTCATTCCATCTAATTCCTACAAGCTCACCTTCCCACATATTCCCCTAGGTCAGACCAGGAAACTTCTATAATGGAAGAACCATATATGCATTATACTAGTTCTGAAAGAGAAAAATATATATTTCTTTCAGGAATTTAGTTATGAAGATATTGAGAAGTTGGGTATAAGGCTGAGTATTTTGAGAGGTGAAGGAAACTAGGAAAGGAGTACTTCTGTTCCTACATCTAAAACTCTTCAGGAAAAGTGCCAAGGTCTGCTTTTAATTCTTTTAGCTTAAGGATTTAATTATTAATGAATCAGAATTTCATTATTTAAACTCTTACCAGTATTTATATTCTAATGGGAAGGAGAATACGTTTTGTGGTTATGTGTTTGTTTGTTTTGGTACTAGGGTCAAACCTAGGGCCTTGTACATGCTGAAAATATGTTTTACTTCTGATCTACACCACTGCTGTTCCAATGGAAAGGTTTTGATGAAGGGTGAAAGACAGAGAGAAAAGAAGTTTCACGAGAACAGAGCACCCAAATTGAAATTTTCTCATCCCATCTAGGACTAGCCTAGGATATAATAGTATTGTTTGACTAACATTTTAATTACACAAGCACATTGTTTTTGAAAATTTCAAATAGCACAAAGAATACAAAATGGAAAGTAAATTCTCCCCACACCCATTCAGCTCCCCATGTCACTGTTCATAGTTAATGAATGGCAATATTTTATTGTATATCTTTTAAATTTAAAATAGTATATATGAATGCCAAATGTACTATTGTGTTTGATTATGAAATATTTATTACGAACCCACAATAGTTTCCAAATTTTTCCCCAAATATGCTTTTACTCAGACATACAGACATCAAACAATGCTCATTAATATTGAAAAACTGGCTTGTTTGCTACATTAATTTTTAAAACCTGTGTTTTTGAAACTTTCCCTTTGAAAGCCACCCCACCACCACCACCACTTAACCTAAATATATTACAGAAAATGCAAGGACAGTGAAGGTTCAGATCTGATTTAACTCTTATTGGCAAGATTCTTGTCCACAAAGATATATGACCCCAGAAGATCACACCCTACTATCCTCCTATGTCCTCCTACATCATAGCTCACTAGACTCGAACACCAAATGCCCCTGCTACTCTTCTTTCTCAGAGTATGGGACTCTCTGGTGAAGTCAAATCCATTAAAAATCTCACCAGATGTGCATAACAGCAGCCTTCTGACATCTCCTTTCCAGTAATACCAATGACTTAGATATTCTGATTGTATTCTTAAATAGCTCATTCTCCCCAGTCTTTCCTTTATTGGAAACATTGCCCAATATTGCCAAAGCACCTGCCTCAGGGCCTCTTAGCCCTGTCTCCCATAGTATTGAAGTTTAAGATTCATCACAGGATATAGAACTCACTTTCAACCCTAGCCTCCAAACCTCAACCACAGTGTCTCACTTGCCTGCTTCTGGCTTCCCACTGAGGAGGAAAAGGTAGAATCTCATCTTGTTGCAATGGTCTTTCTGCAATCACTGGCTCAGCTGTAGGCCACAGAGTAGATTCCTTGCCAGGAGAAGCAGATGTGTCTGTGTTCCTTGCTGTCTACTCCTCTGTGGCCATGGGACCTCCCCTGATAGGTATTGTTTCTATTGTCACAGTGTCAGTCTTGTCTCAGCCACAGGGATTTACGTACATGTCTTTATCCCTTGTTCTTCTATTACACCTTCCCCTTTTATGTGTATCTCAGGCTCCTTATTCCTCAACAGCTCCTATGTCAGTAAGTTTTTTGTTGTTGTTGTAAGAAAATACCTGAAAAGAATAATTTAGAGGAGGAAAAATTTATTTTGGTTCACGGTTTCAGAGACTTAATACATGGTTGGCCAACTCCATTGCTCTGGGCTTGAGTTGAGGCAGAACATCATGTTGGAAGGGCAAGCTGCTTAGCTCGTGACAGGAAGCAGAGAGAGAAAGGAGCCAAGGACAAAATATAATCCCCAACAGTACATCCCCTGTGACCTGCTTCCTCCAGCCATGCCCTCCCTGCCTACAGTTAGTACCCAAATTACAGCTCTCTTATTCTAACAGTTTCACCTCTAAACATTGCTAGTTATGGGTTAGATGTGAGGTGTCCCCCAAAAGCTTATGTGTGAGACAATGCAAGAAGGTTTAGAGGTAAATGATTGGATTATGATCCTTATCCCAATCTGTGAATTAATCCCTTATAGGGATTAACTGAGTGGTAACTGAAGGCAGGTAGGTTGTGGCGCAAGGTGGGCATTGGTGGTGTGGCTTAAGGGTATATATTTCATCTCTGGAGAGTGAAGTTGTTCTGATTCCTGGTGCCATGTTCTCAGCTGCTTTCCTCTGCCACACTCTTCCACCATGATGTTCTGCCTCACCTTGTACCCCAAAGAATAGAGTGGCCATCTATGGACTGAGACTTCTGAAACCATGAGTCCCAAAATAATCTTTTCCCCATCTAATTGTTCATCAGGTTTTTTGGTCACAGAAGTGAAAAAACTGACTAAAACATTAGGGATTATGTTTCAATACATGAGCTTTTCAGAGGATACTTCATATTCAAAGCACAATAGCTCCTAAAGCCTGAACAGTATAGTTGGGTTTGTTTTTGTTTTTGTTTTGCTCCTGCCCATGAGTACCTCACTCCAGAGCATCATGGAGCAGCAGGGAAGATGCCCACAGAAGTTCAGATTATACAATGTGCCTTGTCTTGAGCCACACTTTGCAAAAGTTTGAGTACTTGACACACAAGTTCCTACACATATTCCCAGCCTATGTTCTTTCCTAGAATGTTATCATGAGAGAAGGACTACCTTTCTTAATACAGTTCAGCTCCTCCAAATGTGTCCATGGACAATAATTCTTCCACATGAGAAATAGTATCTGGACCATATCGGGATCATGCAGACTTTTACCCCACCTCAGCCCATCATGATATTTTGAGGACTGGAAGTTAAAGGCACTAACTCATTATGGTCCTAAATGTGGACATTCATTCATTCATTCATTTAATTAATATTTATCAAGAACTTACTATATGCCAGACATTGTTCTAAATGCTAGTGATACTGGGGGAGATGCTTTTTTTTTGGTACTGGAGATTGAACTCAGGGGCACTCAACCACTGAGCCACATCCCCAGCCCTATTTTGTGTGTTTTATGTAGAGACACGGTCTTACTGAGTTGCTTAGCACCTCGCCATTGCTGAGGCTGGCTTTGAACTTGCGATTCTCCTGTCTCAGCATCCCTAAGTGCTGGGATTATAGGCTTGGGGGAGATTCTTGATCCTTCTCTAGTTTCCCTATAGTACAGCTGAACAAAAATGGAATGTTTATGTAAGAATAGATATTAATGAAAGGGATAAGAATGGAGAACCCAAGAAGTCTAAATTATCTTATTTTCAAGATACACTTGGTTTCTGGGGCTCATATGTCAGGCCCCACTTGGAATATCAGCCTCAATATTAGACTTACCTCTCAGGAAACGATTTATGTAAGTCTATTGCTCTCCAAGTAGAGCCCACTGCTCAAGTCTCAAGAGATAGAATATTTCCTTTCTCTGTTGATTGAGCTATCTTGTTCTGTAGAAGGCAAAGTTTATATAAAATCAACATTATTTGAATGCTCTCTAGTCTGCCTATCTTTTCTCCTACTTGATCTAAAGAAGATTAAAAAAAAGAAGTGTTCATTGACCATCTCTATTTTATTTCTTTCAACTTGTATTTGTATACCAGTTTTTATTTGGTTTATTTTAATATACAATATATTTTGTTGGTACAGTTTTTGGACAATAGCTCCTTCCTTTTTTGATTTTTTAATTTAAAAATATTTTATTGACAAAAGGTGTACAAGACAGTGATTTGATATACATACACATTGTATACTGATTATCGCAGTGACAGGAATTAACATATCAACACTACTACAGTTACTGGGTAGTGTTAGGGACATGGGTAGAATTAGGACACTGGAATTCTGCTCTTATCAAATTTCAAATAAACAATACAATATTAACTATAGTCACTATAGTTTTCACTTGGAAGCTTGAATTTTATCATTGTCTTCAAATAATGTTAGTTATTTTCTTTGAAATGACAGCCTCCCTTATTTAGTTAAAGAGAATGCTCAAGTTTGACTTATCAAGTTTGTCTGTTAGTTATACTTTTAAAAAGAGCATTCTGGGGAAAAATGGTCCTTCAGCCTGCAACTCAGTTTCCCAAGAGATCTTTCTCAAGATGGTAGCTGTTTGTTAGATCTACGTAAATTATTCATCTTATCATTGAAAGTTGAACAAATGGAAGCAGAGAGTAAAATGGCATTTGCCAGTGGCTGGACATAAGGGAAATGCAATAATGTTGGTCAAATAGTTCCTTTTCTCTGTAGTGTGAAATAGTGGCCAGTAGAAAAAAGTAATAGTCTTGGGTCTGTTGAATGATCTTGGGTGTAAATTTTTGTTTGATAGTATTTGGACTCTGCTTTCTTTATATTTTCAATTTTTGAAAATGTATTTTTGCATCCTTCCACTTTTTCCTAAGTCACTTTTTAAGGTCTATATCTTTAAAATAGCATATAAATACATTTTGGTTTTTGATTCTCATAAAATGTTTGTCTTTTAACAAGGAAAGACTGTAAGACATCTTAGATAATAAACTTTGTCTCAAAATTTCTGTTGCTCCATTATATTTTCACATGTAGTATTACAGAGATAACCATATTTTCTTTCCTTTATAGAAAACTGTTTATCTGTCGAATGCTTATGGAAATATTGTTCTAAAGTGTGATCTATAGGCCCATGGGGATCTCTGAGACCTTTTAGTGAGTTCATGAGGTCAAAACTATTTTCATAATATTAAGATGTTATTTTTTATGGTGTTGACATTTGAACTGATAGTCCAAAGCAGTGGTGCAAAAATCAAGACAGTGGTACTGAATTATACTACTCGTTAGTCATCTTATATTTGACAACATGAGGCACTCATGAGGCACTTCTGAAGCATACCTAAATATAACAATCCTCTTGAGGAAAATCTCTTAGGTAATTGTTTGAGTTGCAAGCTGAACTAACCATTTTCCCCAGAATGCCCTTTTTCACTTGAAAGTACAATTAACAGACAAACTATGGTAAGTCAAACTTTAAATAAGTGAGTCTGTCATTTAAAGGTAACTGACAGTATTTGTAGTCAATGACAAAATTCAAACTTACAAGTGAAAATTAGATTTTTGGAAAACTTTTAACCATTATTGTGAGCTTGTTAGCTCTCCAAGACTTAGACTTTTCTGATGAGATTGGTGGTTATATTAATGAATGTGATTTTTAACAAATTGTATAATAAAATACATCAACATTTTGGAAGTTCTGCCTACTTCTGCAACAATATATTTCCAAATGGCTAATGTATATATTATAACACATAAGTAAAAATTCATTCAAAATATGATAAACCAATATATTTACTGAGTATGAAACTGAGTATGAAAGCTATTTAATATTTCAGTTTCCATATTACAATTAACCTTTAAAAACTGCCATGCTTTGCAAAATTTGAATCCTTGACACAAAAGCTCCTACACATACTCCTAGCCTATGCTCTTTCCTAGAATGATATCATGAGAGAAGGGCTACCTTCCTAAATATAATACTTACATATTATGTTTCCATTGCCAAGGTATAAACAAAAGTGAGTTTCCTTCTGTTGGCATCTCTGGGAGAGCCACCTTAATCTACAAATCATTGTTGTTCTCAGGTATATCATCTTATCTGTATTATTTATTGCTATCTATTTAGTCTTCTTCAGGGACATCAATTATCTACATGTTCATTTCCATTCTCTGTCTTCAATGTCAGCCAACTTCACTCTCATCAGTTTTTTCCTCCCTGTCGATTTTAATGCTGCTACTGTAATTCCTCTCTATCTTACACATCTCTTATTGCAACTTATTTTTATGTTAGCATTTTATCTTTCCATTTCTGTTCCTGTTTCTTAGAGTTCGTATGTTCCCCTTTCTCTTTGTTTATTTCCACATAGTTCACTGATGGTTTCTTCTGGATTTAATAGGCAGACAGTACTGAAACATACTTTCCTCTAGCCTTCTTTATTTTGTAGTTTTATTTCTTTGTTTCAAGTTAGATTTTTTTTCTTTTATAATGTGTCTTTTTACGAATACTTTGAGAAATTATTTCCAGACTTTATATTTTGTTGTTTTATCTACAGAAAACAGTGAGTTTGGATGAGGTGACACTGGCCCTGCTCACTACCACTTATGTGGTGATTCCTCCCCTTCCCAAATCTACATCTGGAAGGTAAAATGACATGCATGGAATAATCCAATACCCAGCTTCTTGTGGGCTTTTACCATCTCAAATATACTTTACCAAAGTATATAGCTTCTTTTTATATATCTTTTTTCCCTCCACAACCTGAATTTCAGCCACTGTGAACTGATATAATTCATGAAAAATTACAATTCTTGGCTCATACTTAGAGTAAGTAACTTCCACTATCCATCCCACCTATAACCTTGACTTAGGGAATACAGTTATGAGAATCAACTGCAACATCACCATGATCCTTTAAGATAGTCCACAAACCAGTTGTGTCATAGTAGTGAGATACATTTCTGAGATACCAAAGAAGACAGAATGCAAGAAGTAGGGTTTATTGAAAACTGCTCACAGGGAAGGTCAGGTAGCGAGAAGTAGGACAAGTAGCATATCCCTCAAGGTGGAGGGAAGATCAGGATAGACACTGACAGATATCTCCATGGCATTGTATATATCCCATAGATCTCTATTTGATCTCCTATCTGTAGCAACTGGATCCAGAGCAAACAAACCAAGTTGTCCTTGTGACCAAAGAGGAACCAAACTTATGTTCCAAATATGAAGAACTCATTATGATATTCTCCCAAAAGAGAACTTCCCAAAGACACTGACTGACCATTTTCTCTTTGTTCCTCAAGTGGAAAGGAAAAATCAGGTTCCTCAGATCCCTTGAATAAGCATACCAGATGAAAAGCATTTCTGCAAGTCATATTCAGAGAACCCATGTTCCACTCGTGACAGTCTCCTCGTGAAAGTCAGGATGAAGGGGAAGATCAAGATAAATCCAAGTCAAGCTCCCTCAGGGAGAATCTCTCAACATTTCTTGACTTATATAAGGAGTAGCTCTGGCCTGGTATTTTCAGAGATGCTCCTACTTGACTCTTGTAGTTCCTCTGACAGTTTTGGATACAGTTTTCTTTTTCAAATATTGACTTAGGATAAGCACAACTGAATGAAGAGGAAGACAATAGAGGAATAAAAGCTTCACAGCACTTTATCCTGCAGATGGTAATGCATTTGCTGCTTCCATTGTTAATAGGATAAAAACAATTAAAAGTATGTGTAACAGCAGACAAATTTAGGTTAGACACCAGAGGCAACTGGACATTACCCATCAAAGGATGACAATAACATGGCACAGGCTTCCCAAAGGAGATTGTATAAGTTCTTTAGTAGGCTTATGAAAGAAATGATTGACAATGGTATTTCTTGAAATATGTGAATAGAGTTCTTTCAGGATATAGGGAAGAATAGTGGATAATGTCCCCTGTCCATACCTTGCTATTCAATGATGATAAATCCTTTAAATCTAATAATTCATTCACCTGGAAAAGGACACTTGTCTTTATTTTCTTCTCCCTTAAGCAATGAAATCATTACCCTTTCTGAGATGAAATCTGCTTACATATGATTTTTTTGTACTGACTTTCTGTTCCTTAACCAGACTGATCTAAGCATTTATATCACATGAAGACTTTTCATTGTAATAAAATTGCAGAACTCTTCCCTTATCAAATAAACAAAAATGGTTTCAGCAGAATGAAATGCAAACAGTCTTATGCCTGAGTTCAAGGCGAGGCCCCCAAAAGCTTTCCAAAGGTATTTCTCAGTCTCCCTTCAAAGACTAACCAAATGTCAAACCTCCACAAAACAATTAAAGGTTAGAACTATAGTTTTTCCACCTCTGAAGTAGAATGATAGGACTTCAACTTCTAGGTATCTCAATTCTAGGATTTGTTTTTTTTTGTTGTTGTTGTTGTTCTATTGCTATGATACACGAGGTCTTAGTAATAATAAAATACTAATACAAAATTTTTCCTGCTGCCCTCTCTTATGTAAATATGCCCAAACTTTACCCTTCCTGGCAATCCTGTGTCTCCTTGAATAACCACTGAACCATGCATGAAAACTTTCTGTACTGTGCTGACTAGTTGCATAATCGTTTATGATTCAGTTTACTTTCCTGTCTTCTTCTACTCACCTTTCAGTTCTCAGCTTAAGCATCCTTTTCTCAGGTAAGACTTCCCAGATGTTCCAGGTCAGGCCAAGTACCCTTCCTTCACACTCCCATAACCACCACATTCCTCCTGCCCATCTGTCATCACGAGGGTAGATATTTGTGTAAGACCTGCTTCGCACTAGACATTAAGCTCATGAAGGTAGAATTTTGTCAAGGTCACTGCTTTTTTTTTTGTGAAGGTCACTACTTTACTTCCTCCATCTACCATAGTGTCCAACACTTGGTAGTTATTCAACACATGCTTTAAATTGAGTAATTCATTCATTAATCCATTTGGGTACTCTAATGCCACTATGAATACTCAGGATGGTTAATATTACTTCTTTCTTACTACCACATACTTGAGTTTTCAGCCTTAATATTCCATTTCATAGTATTTATTTAAAATTCCATCTCCTTTGATCTTTTTCCCTTTTCCAAGGGTGATTTCTGTTTCTGTTTGTTTTCTTTTTCACATCCTCCCACCACTTGCCCTTTTGTTTTATCTGTAGAATTCTTACAGAAATACCCTTTCTAGAGACTTTGTGGTCTCTCTAGAACCATTTACTATCTCAAGGGTTTCTCATCCAGTTTTCTGTGAATATGTTAAAGGATGAGGATAGCACCCAGGGGTAGGTGAAGTCAACAAAGAAACTAGAGGAGCAGAAGTACTCCTGGTCACCACGTTACTGAGGGCTAGCCTGACCATCCAACTATGACCCTCACAAGCTTTGTTCACATATTTTTGTAGTACAATAACATGAGGGAAGCTGCCATGTAAAAGGTGCTGTTGCTTATATGGTCTGTATTAGTGGATAATATTTTACCCTTGGAGATCTTTGTTTTCAAGAGACATATTGGAGCAGCCCCCATAGTCAGGCAATATAGAAGCAGAGACATTCACTGCTCTGGGGAATAATACAATAGATCATGTTTGGCTTCCTAAATGCTATCATACCCAACACCCCTTGGGACACTTAACTTGAAGGCCTCTGGTGTGGGCAAATATACAAGCAAACCAAGGAAATTACTGGAAGGAAAGGAATGGAGATCTGACCTCTCCCCATTTAAGAAGTAGTGACATTAGAAACTTCGATGACTTGAAATGGTATCAACTTTGGTTTGGGGGGGGAAGTCATGTTTTTTAAGAAAAAGAATAAAGAAATATACCAAGAGCTTCCAAAGAAGAAGTCATTAAGAGTAAAGAGGGAATAGATTGTGCCGGTGGCAACTCTGGTGTCACCCCTGAAAGCTTACACAAAGATCCTGCAGGTTGGCACTTAGGCCTAAGTGTGAAATCACTAAATTACAGTACAAGGAAATAATTGACATATATTTTATAGCAGGAAATTTCACTTTTGCTCTGACATTGACCCAACAGAATTAGGAATTAAAAAAAAAAAAAGAAGCTGTTAATATGTGGTATCTTCATGTTAACAAAAACAATTAAAAAGCTTCTATAAATAATCAAACCAACTCCAAAATAAAATTTCACCTAAAGTAGCCCATTTATTCCACTACATATAATTCTTTTTTTACACTTTCATTAACCTAAGTGTAGCAATCAAAGGCTGGCTTTGCACTTACATCATATTGGATCTCTACCAGTTTCTTCCTCTTCTTGGTCTCAAACTATAGGAAAATAAGTCTTAGCTTTGACTCTAAAAAGTCCATAGTCAGTAACAGCTTGGGCTAAACCTATTGTTCCTACATTGTCCCTGTAGTAGATTACTATATCCTATTGATATATCCATTATATTTTAAATTGTTTTGAGGGAAGGGAGAAAACATTTTGATGAAAATTCTTTTCATATCCACTTGTTTAGACAATTATGGAGTTTCACACTATCCTTCCCCTGGTGTGGGACACAATTTAAGAAAAAGAAACCACTGCTATATTTCACCAACTCTGAGGTATATTTTTTCAAACTTTAATATCTTCCAAATTAGGATCCATTTTACTGATCAATGGTATGTCAGAGGTTTGATTGGCAGCATTTTTTCCACTTAGTGGTACATTTTTGACAAGGGTGCCTCTTACAGTTAATTGCAAGATGAACTATGACAGGCATGTTTAAAGCATCTATGAATTTAGATAAAATGCGTTACTGGATATCTTCCTGTTTCCTTTCCAGTTCCATTTTCCCTTTTCCATCCTTCTGGGGAGGAGCCCTAGGAAGCTTATGTGGATGGTATGAACATTCTTCCTACTGCCTTCTGTTGGGTTTGGCAAATGGAGGCACTGTCAGTAGAGCTGGAGGGCAGGAGGGGATGCATTTGTATGTCTATTACCATCCCCCATTCTTTCCCCTTCAGAGTCACTCTGGGTTGGCTACATTTCTTACTGAATGGCAAGACAGTTTTCAATCACACATCCTGCTCCAGACTGTTAACCTCACTCCTCAAGATCTAGGGTTAGTGTTGCCTCTCAGGCCTTACTAGCCAAAGGCTCCATGCCACCTCTTGTTGCTTTTCTAAACAATACCCACATTTATATAAATAAATAAGCCCATTACTAATCTCTTCTCAAGTTTCCAATTTGAGCCTGCCATCTGTTTCTGCCAAGACCTTAACTGACACAAAAGTTCTTTAACCCTTATTTCTCACAGAGGAGCAGCATCTACATCCACTGAGAGCTTGTTAGAATTGTAGACTCTCGGGCTCCTCCCAGACTTGATGAAACCAAATCTGCATCTTAAGAGGATCCCCAGATGACCAGGGTGTACATTAAAGTTTGAAAATAGTTGGTTTAACACATCAGTGGATATAATCAAGTCTGGCATCAGCATGTTAATGGCTTATTAAGAGTCTATTATCTGGTTCTCATTGTCCACTGGGGGATGCTCCTTCATCTCTCCTTTCATTATTTTAGCCAAAAAGATAATACAAAATCAAAAATGAAAATATTGCTATTTGACAAACCTTTAGAATCTTATATAACAAGTTGCTGATTCCCACCCTTAAAATAATTTTATTTTAAAACTAGTACATTTAGAAGAAAAACAGTGCTTACAGATATAACTATGAATAATAACTAGATCCACCTTGCCAAACATCATTAAGAAAAGGAAAAAGTAGAACTAAGTGGATGAGAATCTTTGCTGTATTGCATGTAAGTATTGGTAACTGGAGCCTCATTTGTCAGCTCTAAGCTATTCATATTGATTTTTTTACCTCTGCAAACTGGAAGTTTGGGATGCAGAATTAAGAAATGATTGTAAACAAGACCTGTATGGATAAAAGAAAGAATATTTAGTCAATTTAAGAACGCAGTACTCAATACTTTTTGACATCTCTAGTGCAGAAAGCAAGGCAGAATCTAAGGTGGGGGTTAGAATCCTGTGAATTTGCTGGTTCATTTAAAACACCTCACACCCTCTTCAAGGGGAAAATCAGATGTGCTACGTATGCAGTTGGCCTTATAGGGTTCCTTCCAGGCTAAATACATTTGTGGGAACATAGTTTCAGTTATTTATCCTCCTTTCCATATAAGATTACCTCATTTTGCACCCAAGTGTTCTTGAAAAATAATCTAAAACTTCCCTATATTAAAGGAGAAATGTTTGATTTATAGCTTGGGTTTAAACCTAAATGAACATTCCATTCTGAGTGATCTCATGTACCCAAAGCAATAATAACCCCAGGGTGTCAGCATACGGGAAGCCCTGCTGGACATTCTGCAGAATCTGTGTTGGCCCTTTTCCTCCCTGCTCAGATTTGCTGGGTCAGTGTAGTCCCTGCAACTCAGGGAGAGGGCTTGGCCAAAATTGAATCACTTCATTTTCAGTGTGCCCATTTTTAACAACCCTCTTCTCTCCTTCCTGCACATCCCCATTCCTACTACATCTTTCTTTTCTATAGTTGGCAGAGTGCAAGAAAGCAAAGTTAGAGCTTCAATCCCTGGGTGTCAGACATGTCATAGTAAGAGGCATGTGATTACAACTAGAAAGACCCAGGGGAGGCAGGTAGTTCTGGGTTCAAATCATGGCTCTAGTACATAAGGTATCTGGTCCAGAATGAGTCCAGCACACCATGCCAAATGCCCAGTTCCCCGTTTTTGGATGAAAGCCCCTTCATGCAATTATTCCTGTCTTCTTGCTGGTGTCTTCTTGCACGGGAGGCTCTCAACCCAACCTGCAGCAAGAAATTCTCTTGGGCCCTTTCTAACCCCATTGTTCTCCAGAGCGAGGGCACCATGCCATGGGATAAAAAACTGACACTGAAGTCAGACTGCCTGCAGTTAAATCATACTTTGCCACCTACTAGCTGGGGAAAGTGGCTTAAAATCTCCTTGTCCAACTTTCTCAATGGAGCCTAATTATTACTATTGCCAGGGCTGTTCTAAGGATTAAATGATTAATACATGAAAAAGCACTTAGAATAGTGCCTGGCAAATAAGGGAGCTATTTATATTTGTTATGATGATGATTATTATGTTCATTAAAAATAGATTGCCCAATAAATATCTTGACATGCTAAAACTTAGCATTCCTGCTCCTTCACTGAAATTTTTGCTTTTAAGAATTTGATTAATGTTCTCATTAGACAATTGTTATTCATTGGTCATAAAAATTTGTGAAATATAACTGCTAGCATTTTAGTATATTACTTTCAAGTCTTTTTTCTCTGAACATGTTTGTGAATGCACACAAGTGGGGATATAGTATATTAAAGACCATATGTATGTTCTTTTCTATACACACATACTAAAATATATATAAGCATATATTTATATAAGGTACATATGCTTTATATGCTTAATTTGTTATATGTATTAATATATTATATACACATTGTTTATTATGTGTATTAATGTAACACATAAATTACACATTTCATATATAATAAAATTATACATTTTTATCATATAACAATGTTATATTTATATCTTTTAATTTGCATACTGAATTTAATATAGATTAATTCTGTTAATGATACATAAAATTATGTATAGCATATTTATGTTACAATGTATACATAGACATTTTTATACAATTGAAATAATAAAATTAGATGTATATATATCTTTTGTAATCCTTCATAACTATGTTCTCATATCAGTAAATATCCTTTGAAAACATGATTCTTAATGGCTGTAAAGTTCACATTATGTGGATGTCACAATATATTATACCATCTCCTGTTTTCTTTTCTTGTCTTCCTTTTTGCCTATTTCCAATTACTCTTCATGAACAAGAATGCTTTGATGAGTGGTCTTTTACATAAATTTTTATGCACTGACTTCCTCTTTCAGTCAAGATGGAGTAACCATGACCAGATTTACATTTCCACATCAAACAACTAAAATAATCAGAAAGAACATGAAACAACAGTTTTAGATATTGGACAACAGGGAGCTTAGGTTAGTGATTTCTGAGACAGGGAAAACAAATGAGGTGAGCCCTTTGAGTGCCCCAGCTTTTTGCCTAGAAAGAGATCAAGATCACATCCCAGGAAGAGAGAATCCAGGTGGAGGCCAGTAGTTTCTCTGGGTTGGAAAGAAAGGCATAGGACTTCAGAGGCTTAGATGGCTGGAGCATGCAAGGCAGTGTGAGAAAGGAGAGGGCTGAACAGAGATGCTGCCGAGATCTGCACAGCAAACCACCCTGCCCCCAAACAGAGTCAGCGTGAGTGAGTGTGTGTGTGTGTGTGTGTGTGTAAACTCTTTGAGATCAAAGAAAGAACCACCAAAGGAGCAGTTGAAATCATTCATACAGCTCATGTAGAACCAGGAAAAGTCTGTGTTCCTTACTGCCCTACAGGAAAACCTCATTATACTTAAAGGAAGAAGGCTCCAAAGCCAGTCAGCTCAATTGTCAGGCAAAATAAGTTGTTCTTCCAGCTAACACTGCCTAAAACAATACCTAAAAGGACAAATCATTTTCAAGGATCTTAACTGTATCACCTACCAGTATTCTCTTATAAGTGAAATCAAAGAGAAAAAGTCCTAGAGAAATGCAGTACACCAACACAAAAGTTCCCTACTTGGGAAATGTTCCCTAAGGAGAAATGTTTAGAAGAAGGAAAGTCCACACTGCCATAGATGAGGGGATATTTTGGTCTAGTAATATTCATTCATTCATTCATTCAAATATAAAAGGAGCATCTGTATCAAGAGGCCCCCTTCATTTTAGCATCAACCAGTAGAACCAACCCCCTTCCCCCACAGTCCACTCACAGAGTTGGTATGCAGCCACTGTTTGGGGAACCAACATATGCCAATTTCATAGCACTCTCTGGCCAATCTCTTTGGAATATGCCCATGAAGAAGGAAAAGAAGTATCCAATGAAATTTGTCAAACCTAGTTTATAATTACATGATCAAATTGTGCTCTTTCTCTTTGATTCAATTGGATTGATGCAAAGCCAAAAAAAGGACCTGCTGGTGGAGACACCTCATTGAGAAATGCACTACCACTCTGTGTCCAAGACAGAACACGTTCAGAGTTTTTTCTCCTTTTCTTTTCTTGGTACGTACACTCAGTGAATGGACCGTCTGTGGTGTGTTGAATTTCTCCCATCTTCTTCATTCCAAAATTTGCTATTAGATGGTTTGAATTTGAGACAATTTTCAAGCAATGATTGCATCAACCTAGAATCTAATTGGGGGAAAGTAATTTCTGGCAAAATCCCAAGCCCAGAGATTTTCTATCCGAGAAAATTATATACTGAGGCTGCCAACTCAGAATGGAAAGCTTAGTAGCATTAAGCACAACTCTGCCATTATTCATTTCAATGCCCTGTATTTGTTGAGAAGCCACAGGACAGCGCAGAAGTTACTGTGTAATATTCTGAAGCTGTCTCAAGACCAAAGAATGAGATATTTGTACCTTGTTTGAAGGAAATTTAGTGATAACATCTAGTCCATTTACCCTTTTAAGGAGCCCAGCACTTACAATGCCTTTGTCTAAATTGCTCCCACACTGGAATGCCATCCTCACTCCCTTAAATCTATCCAAACCTTTGAGGCTTTGCTTATTCAAAAGCTTTTGCTGTCTGCCTCAGCCCTCATGAATCTCCCTTTCCTCCTAGTGCCTGCATTTAATGAGATGTGGTTTCAGAAAGAGCATTTATTACTTTCTGAGTATTGCAAAAGAGAATGACCAGAGAGAACGATCAGGTCTTATGTTTCTCTCAAATTCACCACATCATCTACCAAGGCAATAGATGTTCAGGGGGAACCTCTTTCATGATCAGTTCTCAGATAGGTTCTCTGTGATTACTTCTCTCTCAGTACCAAGCATGCTATCTTGTGAACTTTGCAATACTGGACTTTCTCAATCAGTAAACAACAGCTCCTCAAGCCCTGAGATCAAATCCAGGATATATTAATATTCCCAAAGCATAGTGCAAAGTAAAAGCTCAATGGATACTTAGGGAAGGAGTTTAACTTTGAGAATAATCAAGTGCATTCACAAATAAATGAAGGAATTCTAAAAGCACAACTCCATGCTGATCAATTCATTGACTCTGGGGCGAAACGACAGAAAAAAAGGTCATTTTTCTCTGTGCTGAATAAATGTTAAAGATAATGAATAATTTAGGTCATCCTTAGCAAGCAAGAGTTGGAGAAAAATGAGAAACAGAAGCAGCCAGTCATGTCAATCTTGTTAATACCCAAAATATAACAACAATTTTGTGAGCATACCAGTGTCTATCTTCTGAACAATTGAACAGTCTTATTTTTTATTCTCATCCCCCAGGAAACACACCTCCACCACTTGGGAGGGAAATCCAATCTTTCACTCTCATCCATCTGTTAGGATTAGGCTAGAAATATATTTTGGCAGTGACTGAGAGCCCCTACCACCTACCATGATGCACAGCCAGAGATAACACCCCCTTCCCTTGCAGCTAGGTGGTCAAATAACTAGGTTCTGAACAATGGAGTGTGAGAAGTGAGGCATACTACTTCAGGAATGTTTCCTCAAAAGAAAGTTGCATTTAGAATTCTTCCTGTCTTTCCTATCCAGAGGCTGCAACCTGGAAGAGTGAAGAACAACAGCATGAAAGGGGGCTGTGCTCCTGATGTACCAGGCTACCTACTAGCCCATCACATGAAAGGCTTCTTATGTGTTGAGCATTTTGCATAAACTACCCTCATTTACTTCTTCTACAACTCTTTGAAATCACTAATACTATTTGCACTTATTTTGTAAGTGAAGGAAGGGGGGGGATGGTGCTCAGGCTAAGTATTAAATCATCTTTCCAAAGGTGCTAAGCTAGTAAGAGGCAGCACCACAGTTTAAACAGGGTCTAATGGACTCTAAGGCATTATGTCCCTGCCTCTGCGTAACTGTGAGCACATCTTTAAGTTAAACTGTTATTCAGCTACAAAAGGAATATCCAGTGCCCAATCTTTGCAGTAGGTTGAAGAGTAAGCCAACCCAATGAACAAACCCAAGGGCTTAGTACATGTGTGATGGCACATACATGACCTACCTTCTTCAGTGTGTAGATGGAAGGAGTTATAAGAAAAAAAATCCTTTTTAAAGTTATTCAATGCACAAGAACTGTACATACAACTCAATTGCTACTACCAGCTTATACCTTATTATCACCAGCTGTTAATTTGCCAACCCAGATCAGTCATCTTAAAGAAATTGAAAGAAATTGATTATGCATGTTTTAAACTATTTAAGTTTAATTCTGCTGGAATTTTATCAAAAAACTAGGGTGATTATGAAAGATGACTGACAAAATTTAGGCACAACTGTGCCTTTCAGAGGCCCTTGACTGAGGCTTGAGGGATGACTACTACTTTTGGGTGGCCACTGTAGATTTATTTCTTATGTGCAAAACAAAACAAAAATCTAAAACCATTGATACTGTTTTCAAACACACTTTTTGTATTGTTTTTATTTGAAATCATATGTTCTGCTAACAAAAGCTTAGATGTACCTCTCAACAATTCAACTTGGTATTTGTTTCTCAATCAGCTGACAGTAAAAAAGAGGGCAAGAAATCCATGAAAATGGGAAGCACTTTCAGATGATCTGTGTAACCCTAAGTACAGCCTGATGAAACACTCAAAGAAATGACGGTCTAATATCTTTCATGAACATAGATGCTCTGATAGATCTATGGCAGTCTTGCCTCCTGGTGTTCATGCCTCTGAATAATCCTCCCCCCATACACCCACCTGAGTAAAGGTGGGAACTGTGACTTGCATCTAACCAATAAAATATGGCAAATGTGATGGGCTGTCACTCATGATTACGTTACATTATATAAGACTATGTCTTACTAGTAGATTCATCTAGACATGTTACTTAGCTGGTTCTGAAGAAGTGGCTGTGTTGTTAGGCCTATGTGACAAAAGAGTGAGAGTATTGTCTGAAAGCAGCCTTTAGAAAACAACCAGTAAGAGGCCAGGGCCCTCAATTGTACAATGATAAGGAAGCGAATTCTACCAATACCTCAAGCAAGTGTGGAAGCAGATTCTTCCTTCATTTGAGCCTGTAGGTGAGCATGCAGCATAGCCAATATCTTGAATGCAGTCTTGTGAAAAACCCAACCAGAGGACCAAAGCAAATTGTGAAAGCTCCTGACCCACAAAACTGTGACATAACATGTGTTGCTTTAAGTCAGTAAGCTTAAGGTAATTCATTATTTAAAAATAAATAACAGATAAATATTCTCAATAAAATTTAGCAACTCAAACCCATCAGTACATACAAAAGAAGTTAATCCCCAAAATGTGGTTCAACATTCAAAAATTTATAAATAATTTGTCACATTGGTAGAGAAAAGAGGAAGCAAATAATCTCAGTAATTGCAGGGAAAAAATACTTGACATAATTTAAAACCTCCATAATAAACATTCTTAGTAAACTAGAAAAAAGAAGGGAGCTTCTTCAATTGGTAGAAAGCAATTATGGAAAGCCTACAGCTAGCATGATAATGAGTGATGGGCTGAATCCTTACCCGAAAGACAAGGGGTAGGACAAGAACATCTTTTCTAACCTTTTCTGCTCAATATTATACTGCAGTTCCTAAGAAAATCAAGAAGTAAGAGTCATAAAGACTAGAAAGAAAGAAGTAAAATTGTCCTTATGCAAAGACAACATGATTGTTTACAGAGAAAATCCTAAGGAGTTGTATTAGTTTTATATTGCTGCTATAACAAATATTACAAATGCAGTGGCTTAAAACAACACAAATTTAAGATCTTACAGTTCTGTAGGTTAAAAGTCTGACAAGAGTCTCAATGGGCTGAAACCAAGAGGGTTGGCTGAGATGTTTCTTCCTACAAGCTCTAGGTAAGAATCTATTTCCTTGCCTACTCCAATTCCTAGGGAACAACCAAAGTCTTTGGCTTATCACCCCATTTCTCCATCTTCAACACCAATAATATTGCTTTTCTCTTCTCACACAAATATTTTTTTCTCAGTTTATGGCTTGACTTTTCATTTTCTTCATTTTGTTTTTTCTTTTAAAGAATAGAAGTTATAAATTTTGATCAGGCCAATTTATCATGTTTTTCTTTCATGGTTAGTACTTTCTTATATCCTATTAAAAATCCTTGCCTCCTAATCCAAAGTTGTATAGTTTCTAGAGGGTTTATTTTTTTAATTCTAGCTTTTATGGGTAGATCTATCATAATTTTCAGATTCATTGCAAATTAATATTTTATATGGTGTGTGACATGTATCAAGGTCATATATTCAACTTATCCAGATCCACTGTGGAAAATATCCTTTTCCCATTGAGTTACCTTGGTGTCTTTATTGCCAATCAATTCATTGTACCCATATATGCCTGCTTACACACTATTGTATTCCTATTGTGGTTTGGATATGAGGTGTCCCCCCAGAAAGCTCAAGTTAGGCAGTGGAGTAATGTTCAGGGCTGAATGATAAGATTATGAGAGCTATGACCTCACTGGTAGATTAATACATTGGATGGATTAATAATTTGAAAGGACTACTGGGTAGTAACTGATAGCAGGTGGGGTGTGACTGGACATGAGTCGGAATTTGTATTTTGACCCTGATGCCTTGATTTCTATCTCTGCTTTCCAGTTTCTATGACCTGAGTAGCTTTCTTCTGCCTCACTCTTTCTGCCACAATGTTCTGCCTCACCTCAGGCCCAGAGCAATGGAGCTGGCCAACCACATTCTGACCCTCTGAAATCTTGAAGTCATAATAATTTTTTCCAACTCTAAGTTGTTTTGGTCAGGTATTTTGGTCACAGCAATGAAAAACTGGCTGATAAAATTCCCATCACATATTTGTCTATACTTTAACTTATATCACTTGTAATTACTAAAGTTCTATAATAATTCTTAAAATTAGATTGTATGACTCTTCCAATATTGTTCTTTTTCAATTTTTTTTTTCAGAATTGTTTTGGCAATACTAGCTGCATTTAGACTAATCTTGATAATTTTACATAAAAGGTGACTGGAATTTCAACAGTATTGCACTGAATTGACAGGCTAATTTGGGGATAATTGACATTTTAGTATTATGAAGTCGTTTGGTCCATGAACATAGTATAACTTCACTTATTTAGGCCTTCTTAAAATTTTCCCCAATATAATATACTTTGCAGCATATAGGTTTTGTATTTGTTTTTACTTGATGCTATTACAAATGTGACTCTTTTTTTTTTAGAATGTCATTTTATAATTGTCCAGGAGTTGGCAAAAATTTTTAGAAAGAACAAAAAGCTTAGGTGCAGATTGTGTGCAGAATGTCCTTTAACATAGAATTAAAGTCATATTCAGTCTCCCACCTGTCAGCAAAATTTAACTGAGTACCTACTAGATACAAATCTCTTGTTACCTTAGGAATACAAAGTTAATCACATATAAATACTCTAGAGGAGTTTTGAAGACATTCTATAAGTGCTTACTAGGAGTGTCCACTTCTTTCAGAAAGTTCATAACAGTGATTCCCAACACTTGTCACATATTTAAAAGCTCTCAAAATAAATAAAATAAAATAAAGTACTTGGGATATAGCTCAGTGGTAAAGCACCCCTGGGTTCAATCCCTATGTTTTAAAAAATCTTAATTGTTTTAAGAAAATATACATGTCTAGATTCTACCTGGAGCTACTCATAAATAGAAATTCAAAACTTCCCTCTAAAGAAGTCATTCCAAAGTATTATTGTCTTCAACAGATGCATTTTTGGCTATGGTACTGTTATTTTTCCTTCTTAAAAACATTCAAGCCACTTTTTACTGTTTTACCTTCATTCCTACTTACCTAGAGCTTCATACATGGCATGTATTATTACATATAACTTCAAGGAATGCTTTCTAACCAAAACAAAAGAAAAAGAGAAATATGCTAATGCAGCATTCCAAGAACTCTCCTAGGAATGTTTTCATTTGGCTGAGGGCATTTCAGTGAGGAAGGGGTACCAAAAGTTCCAAACAAGAAAGGCTACATAAATTCACTAGGGCACATGCAAAATAAAAAATGCATAGCTCTTGTTCAAAAATTGTTAAGAATTTCAAGACAATAATAACTCTTCTAAGTTTGGGGCCCTGATAAAATGCACAGGTTACTTCTCTATGAAGCCAGGTCTGGTTCTGATGTCCAGAGTAGTCTGTGTATTCAGCTGTTGTGCTACTTACAGACAATCAGACAGACAAAAGAAAGCAGTTGATTGCATTTCCATCCAATGGACATGGTTTTATTTTGTTTGGTTTTGTTTTAAACCCTTCTTAAATTTTGATTTATCCCCTCTTTTGACTTTTACAGAAATCATTTGAAATGAAATGGAATCACCCTATCCTCTTGCTCTTGTTTAGGATAGTTATCACATATATACTTTTAGTGTTGCAAATTTTCTTTTCTTTATTGACCAAACTCCATAAAACTTGAAAAATCCAAGGTGAAGACTTGAAATTCAGCTCCAGTTTAGCCTGAAAGCCAGTCACTAAATGCCATTCCTAAGCATTCAGTTTTTGTTTTAAAGAAAAGCAACATCTACTGAGCACCCACTACATGCTTTTTATCTGTCTGTGTCCATTCAGACTGCTATAACAAAATGCCTTAGATTGGGTGGCTTAAAAGTAGCATGGATTTATTTCCTATAATTCTGGAACCTGGGAAGTCTAAGATCAAGGCAGATTTGGTTGAGGTCAACTTTCTGGTCCTAGATGGCACTTTCTTGTGTCTTCATATGATGAAAGGGACAGGCTTGCCCTCTAGAACTGCTTTTACAAAGGGCCCCAAACTTAGAAGAGCCCCATGTTATTACTGTCTTGAAATTCCTAATAATTTTTGAACAAGAGCTATACATTTTTTATTTTGCATGTGCCCTAGTGAATTTATGTAGCCTTTCATTGTGAATCCCAATGGGGTGGGCTGTGCCCTCATCATCTACTCACTTCCTAAGGGCTCCACCTCCCAATACTATTACCTTGGGGGTTAGGATTTCAATATACACATTTTGAGGGGATACAAACACTAAGACTGTAGTTTATTGATTTCTCTCCTCATAACAAAACTGTGAAGGAGGAAGTAATTTCTCTACTTTTCAAATGAAAAAGTTAAGTCTCAGATAAGTTAAGTAACTTGTCTACGTAGAAGGTAGAGAGAAGTAATTAAGACTCAAAATCAGGTAGATCTAGGCTTACATTCTGTAATTACCTGCTTCGGATATTGGAAAAATCACTAAACTCCTAAGAATTATATTTGATCCAGTTGTATATCAGAAAAAAAATCTACCTTGTGGGATTGCCATGCACATTGAGATAATACAAGTGAGTGTCTAGTGCAAGGCAAACACTTAATAAACAGTGGTGATTATTGTTAAAGTCACAAATGCAGTTAAAGAGCAATGCTTGAATTCTTTCTTCTCTGAAGATAGCATTGGTTATGTTTGTTACTCTTATATAGAAAATAACTGTTGAGAAAATTAGATCATGAACTACCTTCAAATTGGGCTTGAGGCTAGGAAAAGAAACAATTAGTACAAATATTGGTGATAATACTAAGTACAGTGCCAACTAGCATTCTGAAAATACCATACCTAATGATTCAAAACCTTATCATTCTTCCCTATTGCTGATCAGGAGTATCTTTAATCCATAGAATGGTAGGAAGAGTTGTCTTAATTGATACACTCAAATGAGTTAACAACCTTTCTGATACTTTCTATCCATCCTTGACACAATAGTGGACATCTGGCACATGCACCTCTTATTATAATTTTCCTCCCAACACATCTTCTGTTCATATATTATTCCTCTAGATTTAACCTGTTTTTGGCAAAATATCCTGAATGTAATAGTGTTGTTTTAGTCAGATTTTTCATTGCCGTAACCAAAAAGATCTGACAAGAACAATTTTAGAAGAGGAAAAGTTTATCTGGGGCTCACAGTTTTAGAGGTCTCAGTCTAATGACCAGCTCCATTGCTCAGGACCTGAGGTGATGCAAAACATCATGGTGGAAGAGTATGGCAGAGGAAAGCAGGAAACAGACAAAGACACTGCAGACCAGGGACAAATTATATATCCCAAAGGCATGCCCCCAGTGACTCGCCTCCTTCAGGCACACCCACTAGCCAATAGTTACCATCCAGTTAATTCCTAGTAAGGGATTAATGTGCTCATTAGTTAAAGCTTTCAAAACCCAATCATTTTATCTCTAAACTTTCTTGCATTGCCCCACACATTAGCTTTGGGGAGGCACCTCACCTAAGCTATAACAGTAAGCAGAAGGATACAGTGGTTGATTTTAGTAGGAAACGAAGAGGGAATTCAGACCAGACTCTTTTCTATGTTCCCATAGTATAAAAAAACAAAAACAAAAATCTGGACCTTGAACTTTAAACATATAAAAATATATTTTTTAAACAAAACTTATCAAAATTTTTTAATAACAAAATACTATTGAAAAATGTTACTATAAAACCTGAATGAAAGCTGGGCATAGTGGTACATGCCCATAAACCCAGTGACTCAGGAGGCTAAGGCAGGAGGATCACAAGTTTGAAATCAGCCTCAACAACTTAGCGAGGCCTTAAGCAATTCAGAGACCTGCCTCAAAATAAAAAGAGCTGGGGATGTGGCTCAGTGGGAGAAAAAAATCTTTAAAAACCCATGTTTTTACCCTCAAAGCCAGCCAGCCACATTTTGATGCTTTTTCAGGTGTGATTTGTGGCTCCTCTCTGCCTATATCTTTATGTCCCCTCTTATCTCCTTCCTTTATCACATCCCTAGTGCCATGCCTTCATACCAATTTTTATACCTTCCCCTATATACTTGCTCTTTGTGTGCCGTGGCCCAGTATTGAAACCTGACCTCCTCAAGGTACAACACACTAGACTTCTCATAACTCTCTCATGCCATAAGTATAGCATGCCCTGGACTCCTTTCTTCAGGCAGCAGCCCTCTACCTAAGCTAATCTGGCCAGGCATCTGCTATACTTGATGACTGTACTCCAAGAGGTCTTACTTTCAGAGGGGAAAGCAGAGGATAAGACTTTTGGGCAGCCCAAAGGAAGATCCATTTATTGAAAGTAAGACTATCAAATGCATTAAGCAAATATGTGCTGAAAACAGCTTGGAGGTAGCATCATGGTCTAGCAGAAAGAGCACAAACAAGTAGATAAGGATTCACGTCCAATTAGTCACTAGTAGGCGACTCTGAGCTTCTGTGAAGTGGTAAAACCAATTTTTTAAGTTTGCCATGAGCCCTTAAAGAATAACAAATGTAAAAATCCCAAGACCATAAGAATTCCTTTAAAAGGATTAGTGAAAAATGCTGTGAGATTTTCTAAAACATGAATCAGATATTACTGCGTTCTCATGGATCCCACTCTCTAGGAGAATAAATAAGGCGCTAGGGATATAGCTCAGTTGGTAGAGTGCTTACCTCACATTCACAAGGCCCTGGGTTCAATCCCCAGCATCAAAAAAAAAAAAAAAAAAAAAAAAAAGAGAGAGAAAGAGAGAATAAATAAAACATTTAAAATATAATGTATGTGTAATCAAAATTCTCAATTTTTAAAG